>LPNX010960663.1:5960-22199 GCA_001517045.1 Pseudotsuga menziesii | reverse complement strand
CAAATCTATATCACATGTTAATTATGATTTCGATATTTTGATCACTTAACTAATCTTATATGTTGATAATTTACTTAGATATGATATGATCATTGGTTTTTAAGGTCTATGATGATGTTGTGTGTTGATTGTTTTCCCACTCTAGGTCGCAGTCCATGCAAAATTTCATACTCATGATGCTATTGTTCATGCTCCTTGCATGTATGCTTTTGCAACATCTAATCCTTTGGTTCTTCTAGCTTGTATTCCATGTATAGCTTCGTATTCATGGAAGAAGAGCTAAATATTTTGTTGTTGTGAATTCAATCTCTACAACATTCACCTTTCTCAAATTGATCTTCAAAACACACAGTTTTATGTCATAGACATCAAAGGGTTTCCAAAAAATGTCATGGCCTCGTGTGCTATGAAATGAGTATTGTGAATCTATAAACTTCACAAGTTGCAATAAGTGGCATGATTGGCTATCTTTGATGTTCTTGTTAATTTATCTCAAATGGTTGCAAATGTTTGGTAGTTTAGAGATAACAATGGATCCTACTTTGTAGATAACATTGCTATGATGTTGCATCTTAGGTTGTGATCTATATGGTTGTTAAATTTGAAATTGCTTTATAGTTAATTCACATTTTATCAATAATTGTTAAATGGTAGGTTCTTTTGGGATAAATTCATATCCCAACTAGTGCAACATAGCAATTAGGAAATACAAATTAAAACACCCTTTGGACCTGTCGATATGTAGAGAAAATGTTGGTGTTGCTTAATAAGCATAGAGTTTCATTTGTCGACTAGAAAAATTAAACTTTCCCCGATATTATTACCACGCATGTGAAAATCATTAATATACCCATTCAACAACAGACTCAATTCTTTTTCTAGTGTTAGGTTGATCCAAAATATATAGCTATCAAACAAATCTAACTAGACTAATAAAAGGCAATTGTGTACAAGTGTATTAGTGAAAAAATAACTATATACTTTTTTAGCATAACAGATTCAAACCCTTGTAACATGTTAAGAATAGGTAAATTTTTTTCAACCTAGTTACTATAGTAATTTTGTAACATTCTCACTACTATAGGCCTAAGCATCATGCATTAAAACCTATAGTAATAGCATACCCCCCTAGAACAAGTGTTGTTTGGGAAAACCCTTGTTAGAAACCAAACCACAAGAACACAATAGCGCACCATAGCTCATAAGGAAAATTCCTTGGTGTGCACACTAGCATAAATCCATTACCACATGCAAAATTAAAATGAAAAAACTTACTCCAAGTAAGGTTGCCACCTAGCACCATGTAGATCCTACGTGAAGATTGATGAATGGACGCATTAGAAGATTGGCATGGTAATCATAGGACTAGATGAGTGCACCTATGTAGTGAGAATTCAAGTCTATTTGATATGACATTTACGAAAAAATATATTTAGCTCTCATAGCCTCCTAAGCTATGAACACGCTATGAAATGAGAATTTCATGTCTTAGGAAGCTGATTCACACATTGCAATAACTAGGATGATTGGTTGGTCTTGAAGGTCATCCTAATTTATCTTGAATACTTGCAAATGTTTCATAGTTTAGAGATAACAACATCTCTTTCTCTATAGGAACCCTTTCTATGTTGTACCATCTTGAGTTGTGATCTACATGATTCTTAAATATAAAATTAATTTACATCTAGACATGAAGTTTGTGAATAATCGTTAAATGATAAGATTTTTGGGGTAAAACTCATACCCCAAGTAGGAAACATGGAATTTAGGAAATACAATTTAAGACACCCTTTGGAGTGTGGACATATCGATACATGGAGAAAAACTTGGTTATGCTTAATAAGCATAGATTTTGATTTGAGTCCTAGGATTTAACTTTTTTGGCATCTTATTTATCGTTTTCTCTCACACATGTGATCATGCAAAGAGAAAAGGAAAAAATGAATAATATTTATAGAAAATGTTGTTATTCCTGATTATGGTCTTTCATATTGCAGAGTCAAGTGACTTGTTCATTCCTTCTGGTCTTCTAGATTGGATTGGAAAATATTTATAGCCTTCTGTACCATTTTGGTCGCCATGGTTGCATACAAATTTTGTTGGACTATGATATGCCTGTTATTCAAAAATTTGTTGTTCATGTGGCTTATTGAGCATATTTCAAGTGGTGCTTTCCCCTTTAGATGTTGCAAGGATCCTATTCCTAGTAGTTATTTATAGTATTTCTTATGCCATGCCATGTATCATGTGCACATAATTAGATGTTTGTAGGGATTGATGCTTGACTTCATTAATATATTTTCTAGCCAAGAAACAAAGTCTATCTCTTTCATGTCGATTACTTTCCTAATAGCTCAATGGATAGTATTAATGCACAATTGACATGTAACTAGTGATTTAGGGTGAAAAAGTCTACTTCTATTGAAATTTTTGCTCGTGTCCTTTGGTTTGTCCTTGGGTTGTTCCCTGTGATATTATTTGGGAGTACTAATGTTGAAGCATTGAATTAGTTCTATGGTTATATCAATCGACAATTTATACCTCTCTAGCAATGTCCAATTCTCTTGTCTTCCTAGTTGCAATGGAATTTGAAAATTGATATTGGATGCAAGTCAATATAATGTATTGAATTGAAAAATTGTTTTAGAATGTGAAAATTATCTAGGCCCATAGGCATCAATGCATCAGATTTGTTTTCTTGCACTTGATTCTTTGTCGAGAAAGGGAAAAAAAACATCATCATATTGCTAAAGGAATTGGTGAATCACTTAGGATTTCTATACAAAGTGCAATGGAAATTGTTCAATAGTTGTTGTCTTGGTGCCTTGATTTTTTTCTATGTAAGCTCGAGTTGGTGGCTATGAATATTTCTCGATTATACCAAAATCCATGTAATTGTATCCAATTTTGACTTGCACATTTTATCGTTCACCGGAAAGGTTAGCACTAAATGCATTTTACATGGACTTATATAGTTGATATAGAAACAGATGCCTTCTTCTACAATGTGAAGTATATGAAGCTTATTAAATTGCAAGATGGTTCCTATGGATGAACATATATAAGACTTGAAGAAAGGAACTTATATCAATAGAAGAAATGATTTTGCAATTCAAAAAATTATACATGCAAAAGATTGATCATCTATTATATAGACATAATCTATGTCCCTTGGAAAATTTACACTATCATCTAGGAGATTCTTCGTTTGATGCACTTGCAGTTTTGATACATTTTGTTATTTCTATATTGAAATAAGACAGGGAATAGTAAATAATGTTAGAACAAAATTGAATATCCAAGACTTTGAAGCTATTTAATCAATGAGAACGAAATTGAGCAATGATTTCTAGAAGAGCTACACGATGTTAAAGATACAAATGCATATTTGCATAGAATGCTTTTATCTACCGTTCACTTGGAAAATCCTTTAGAACCTAGGATTTGGGGTGATTTTTTCTCTGTATCAAATGGTTTCCAAAATGTTTGGATGTTCTAGTCTCTATGTGTTCATTTGTAAAGAGAACAAAATACTTATGTTTCAATAGTAATTCTAATGTATATGAACATAACATTTTGTTCCATGACCAGACCAAATCTTGTGGGAGAGGGGAGATGCTACATTAGTTGAATGTCATATCTGGAAGGAAGAGGACAACAAAGGAAATATGGAAAATACATGTTCATGTTCTCGAACCTTGAATGTACGAAATTTAGGGTTTAGCTAACTTGCTTCGGACATTGTTTCATTGTTGGGACCATGACCATGGTGTGTTCATGCTCAAAGGATTTTTTTTGGGAATCATAGTAGAGGGCAGTATTAATTTCTTACAGGATCTTTAAGAAAGGATCTCCAATGAACCTTAAAGGTTCTGTTCGAGGGGATATTGTCAAGTGAACCACACCCACACAATTCAAGGTGTTATAAAACTCTTGATTATTAAGGTAAGGATGGACTATGTGTAGACTACGAAAAAAAAGATGATCACGGACACGTTTCTACCCTTGTCCTCTTGATTTCTCCAAAACACATTTAAAATCTAGTGTAGTGTACCTCTCAAACCTGTAGCCATCATGTGTGAAAAGGGGGTGAAATTTTGTTTCGATGTTACTACACCATTAGTCAATCTCGTTAGTGGCAGATCTTTACGAGGGTGGAAACATGTACAATTCAGCTAGGAAATGCCCAAACGCGTCATTTGCTACATACCCCAATGTCCCTTAACCACCTTCCTCTAACAATATAGAACAGTTTACTCATTGTTTATTTCTGGTTAGTGAATCTTATAAGTAGCACTTCCATTTATTCCAAAGGCATAACTTTCACAAAACATTTATCCATTCATCTATTAATAGTTCGGTCTTCATTGTGCAGACAATATTCTGTGCAAACAAAAATCATTAATATAACATTTCTTAGTCATCTTCTACCACAACATAAACAATTAACAAGTTATAGAGCATCATCATAGGCGCACAAAACAATGTAAGGAAAATAAAAACGTTCAGACACATGAAAAGGCACAGACAAAAATGTACGTGGTTCACCCCATCCTTGGGGTTACGTCCACCAAAAGGTGTCACATGCCTGTGACATTTATTTCGTTCTTAAGGAAAAAGAGGGGGTTACATCCGCAACTGAAACGTTGCCATCATATCCCATTGAACCTCGCTGGGTCCTCCTTAGAGAGTATTTCTTCAGAATTCAATCTACAGAGATTCTTTATAGAACATAAGACAATGTATAAGGGTGAAGACATAATTCTTACCTATTCCTATTACATTAAAAACAGTATCTCTTTTCCGTAGAGGTATATCTTACCTTAAATACCAGCATCTCTGTTTTCTCTCCATATCAATGTATTACGCATGGAAGTTTGTAACTTAGAATTATACAAAAGGGCATGTGAAAACAAAGTAAAAACTGCCTTAACAAGGCTGGACTCTCCCGCGATAAGTTGGGTTCAAACTGAGTTTATACTATAAGCAACAATTAACTTAGTCGTATGGAGATTACTCCATCAAACTAGTGCAACATTTACCTTTCTTCATACTACCGTAAGACTTCACATTCCATACCTTCATGCTAGTTTATTAAATTATCTTACTTCTTGACTAGGTAAAATGTGAATCCTGGATCATAAGGCTAATAACATTGAGAGAAATAAATTAAAGGCTTCACATTCCATACCTTCATGGTAGTTTATTAAATTATCTTACTTCTTGACTAGGTAAAACGTGAATCCTGGATCATAAGGCTAATAACATTGAGAGAAATAAATTAAAGACTTCACATTCCATACCTTCATGGTAGTTTATTAAATTATCTTACTTCTTGACTAGGTAAAACGTGAATCCTGGATCATAAGGCTAATAACATTGAGAGAAATAAATTAAAGCGAGCTTCTGGTGCATGGCAGTACAGCCTACTCGTTCTATGTTCAATGTAGGTTCAGTAAAAAGAAAACACTTGCTCATCATCGTATCCTTTGACTGTAACTAAAAGGATGAACTTGGGTCGAGACCTCACTATCCATCTCTCGCTTAGTGACAAGGACGTTCGTGTTCCATGTTTTGAAAGGAACCCTGATAATCCCTCCGCACTACTACAATGGATTGGATAACCCATCCATCCCCTTATACACTCAAAATCCATCAAGGTGAAAGGAAGACCAAGTGGCAAAGGCCCATGCTTAAAGAGGTTCGGGGATATGTCTGGCAATCAAAATGGATCTGCAATTAAAAAAATAAGGAAGTATGATCTAGACGCATACCAAGAATAGGGAAGGAAATGGGTAACCCTGCGATCTTCTCTACCGGATCATATAAATAAAAAGAAAAACATACAGAGCTGGATCTTGTACTATAAAACAAAAGATCATATGAACATTGTACACTGGACCAAACATACATGGGTCATTCTTTTCAGATCCCACCACTCAGGCCATCGCGTAGTTATAAGACGGAATTTATGGTTAAACTAGGATCTGTAAAAGATTACAAGGTGCAAAAACCTGGGGATGCCGGATCGGTATTAAGACTAACACGTAGTCTGCCACAAAGCACCTCTAAGGTTATTGATTCGGGCCGGCAATGCAGTCTAGCATGTAATCATGGGAAAACTAGGTCGAAAGTTAAATTTACAATCGCATCAACTCAGGTAGACGTCAAAACATCAAATTAAGACAAGGGTCAGATTGCCTATGTTCTTTCCCTTATCGAAGACGCCCCCTAGCAACAACCAAAAACTCCATCATAAAAAGGAATATGCAGTCAAGGGAAAACGACATGCTTACCGTGTTCAGGATATAAAACTTGGACCCGCCATTCTAACAAAAGCATACCGCAATGGGATATGGAAGAAATGCAAGAAGGAGTTCCCTTCTGGATCGATCCCGACTATGCAAGTTTAGCGCAATCCTAGACAGATAAATAGAGCACGTTCCCTTTGTGAGCTAAGCGCTCCTCGTCCACAGCAGGCGAGACCCCGAGTATGATAAATCGTGGGTTCTATCCAATCTTCCCCCCCCTTCTTTCCTACCCAGTCAAATTATTAAATAAGGTCCAAGTTCAAAACCGTTCAGTCACTACAATTGTCAACGTTAATGGCCATTACTCCCTTTCGGAACGTCCCCTTAATTCATGCCAAGATTAGGGCACAAATTCAAGCGACTGTTTCAGCCACTAAACGGTCATGACTGTCAAGGTTCAGGGAAGATTTTATTTCCCTCATTCAAGCTGAACCTCCCTTCTAATTATGCCAGGGTTAAAGCCCGAAACGTAAGGAGGATTTAATATTATACTTTTCCTTCATTCTGTCTACGTTCTCTTAATTAATAATATTTGCCTTTTAAATTTTTCTTTGTGCTTATGATATGATTTATATCATAATGTCTTTTGTGTGAATAACCTTTTACCTAACTATCGGGTTTTCCTCGGGTGGGGCCTTGGCACTTGAGCTCCTCACCCAGAAACCCTCGTACAACAAATTACAAATATTCCAGGGCATAGGGGAGGGATATTACATCCTTCCCCCCTAAAAGAAAGAACATCATCCTCGGTGTTTTCTGGTTTCTAAGACTTTTATTCTTCTCTGGAGTCATCTTTTCTTGCCTTGCTCAGATCTCTCTTTCCTTTCTGATCCTTGTGGGTTCGTAGGACCTGCAAAAATCGGGTCTACCCAAATTTCATCAATAAGAGTCAATTCATTATGCAACATACTTAGCAAGTCTTTTGTAGTATCATATCTATAATTTAGTCCCTTAAGTACTTCATGTCCAAATCACAATTTAATTTAAACAAAAGTCATAGATTCTTTTGCAATCTGCAATTTTTTTTTTCTAGGGTTCATTGGTGTCATATTACCCAAATATTTTCCATAATGCAATTGATACATCAATAAAAACATGACTACAAGCATTGAAATCCCATTATATCAATAATGTCAATGCTAGAAATCCACATAATCAACCGATTACCTTTCAATTCTGTCTGTTAATTAATCAACATATTACCTCATCGGTACAAGTTTACTTGCAATGCACATACCTTTTTCCGCATTGTTCCTTCCTTGGATTTCCTCCATCCCAGCACGTCAAGTGCCAACAGTACTCCAAGTACCAATTCAAGCCACCCAACACAAGGACGATACCAACCCTTCGTGTATCTCCTCTATGCTATTCAGGGTGCTTGTCATTATTCTTTCTATGGATGTTCCTTCATCCCACCCAACACAAGGACGATACCCCGTACCCCTCTTAGCGGTATCTCCTTGTGCTCTTCAGGGTGCTTCACCAAGCTGAGGCACTCCATTCTCGCACACCTCCACAGCGCCTAGAGGTTATTCTCTTCACAGAGTCCCCCAACTCAAGTGACAGTCCTCTAATGTGTGCGGAACGAGTCTTAACCACATGTCTTACATCTAGGCGTCCCCAGAATGCATAATGGTCCCTCGCTGGCCTGGGGGAAAACAAGGTAGATTTTAACCACTACCTCCATCACCACTCCCTCTTCTGGTGATAACTTTATGCACATGAGTTTTAACTCATCTTAGTCCTGGAGCTTTAGCCTTTTCTCCTGGCCATAATTTTCCACTGCCTGCAATCAATTTGCAAGTGGTCAGTTTATCAAAAGAATCATCAAATTCTTAGCATACAGCATGTCTTACTTCATTTCTTACTCAGCAGATAAGATCTTTTTCAATTTCTTTTAAATACCTGAATTGACAGGAAGGCATTCACAAGATGCCACAAGACCCTTTCAATTTCTTAAAACAATACAATTCGCAAGGAATCACATAAAAACCTGAGAAATTTGACAAGGCAAACCCAACCTTACCCTTTAACTTCAGTTTATTACAACAGAAAAATTCGCTCACTGTTGCAATTTTATATCTACTACATCTTAACTTTTAAAGTGCTTGTCAATGACATAAGACCAACATCCAAAATTTGTTAGAAATTCAAAACAAAGTAAATTGCGTGCAATTAGCCTTACCATGACCAATTAAACAACTACCATTAACTTGCATACTAAAAGATATCACACACGAAATAATCTTGTACTAATGGTGGAAAGGCAGCCGTGATTTTAGTTTCCTTTTTAACTAGAAATACAATGTACATTAAACATATAATTAAAGAAAAAGGAAATCATCTTTTCCACTTCTAGCCTTTACACCTAATCTAGCAAATAGAAGCAATTTTACCGGAGTAAAATGTGGGGCTTGCATTTAGAGGCCGTCCCTAATCCTTTGCAAACCACAATGCATATAAATAACCATCTTGGACATGATTCCATAATCTGAAAATAAAACCAGGGATCAATATATAAAGAAATAACTCCCCCCTTTCTTTTTCTTTTTTTTGGATTAGCCATAGAATCACAGATTCTGTAGCTGGTTCTTTTTCAATGCATTTTATTTAAGAATCAAATCAGCATGAACAAAAATGCATTGGCTGCAAATTTAAAAAGAAAAAAAAACTGTAGCTCAATTTTGGCTGATGGTATTCTAAGCAAATTTCAATCAAGTCAATGCATAGGTAAATACTACCGCAAGTAACACATAATCTAAATAAACACCACTTAAATTTCAACCCATGGTATTAATATGCAAACCAAACAATCCCAACCTATAGATCATAAATGCAGCTATCATTCAAATTTCATCAAATTTCATCCCATGGTATTTTATGCAGTTACCTATCCAATCCAACAATTTCTAAAATTGTATTCATTTACCTAACCAATTCACCACATAAAACATATATGAAGTTACCATTCAAGATGTGTAATAGGGTTGTAATCTCTCTCTCTTAAATTTACCCATATATTAATGTATATATCACAAAGGTCAACCTAAAAAGAAATCTCGACCTAACATTTACCAATTTACTCCCATTATATATGAGCGGTTTCTAAACTTGTTTGGTCAAACCTAGAAATTGAGGATTAATTGTCAAATCTGCTACATGAAATGTGACCAATTCCTACAGCAAAACATCTATCCCTCATGATATTTATTGAATATAAATTCTTCAGCATAGGATTTTATATAGAAATACATATTGATCATGACAGTGAACAAAACATAATTGATTCCACTCTACACTCAACAATAGCTCAAAACAATGGCTACAAGAAATTGATGTATACTTCTCCCAATTGAGCAACACCGCATGAATTTAGTTTTGGTCAAAAATGAATGCTCCAGTCATTTCCGAAACTCAATCTACAGAAGTAAAATCGAGTATTACCGCTTCTGGCCAATTACGAATTTGCTCAAGGCTTGGGGAAAATGATTACATGGAACTTTCCTTAGTTACTAAGTCTTGGAATGCCACACTTTCAACTAGTGGTTTGTTGCTCAATATTTATGCATAATATGAAATTACTCCATCTGCAAATTAATGAAAATGAATAGGACTAGGCCTTTTCTTTACCGGCAAATGCATAATATATTTATTTCAAATACCAGAAATCATTGCAATTACCCATCAAACCATTATTTAGAATATATGTGTTACATTTATCAATCAATCTAACATATATAATGTAAATGCAAATACCACTCAATTTTGACTCATGGTATTTATAAGCAAATTCTAGACGAAATTATTAAACCCTAATCAGAAGCGAAAACATATACAACGCCAAACATGCAGTAAATTTGAAACCAAGTAAACAAATTCAGATCTATTAAATACCAGGTAGGTTTTTACCTTTTTCGTCAATCGCTAGCTATGGACAACGACTGCAATTGGAAACAAATTTAGATCTATGAAGCATATAGTTATCAGGCTCAGATCTATTATAAACCAGGTATTTTTACCTCAATCGTCGGCTATGGACAACGATTGAAAATTTGCCTAGTTTGAAATGAGCAGATATATAATATTCAAATCCCAATCTGATCATAAGACAGCAGGCATAAGCTATGGAGAAAAAATTTCAGCCAACTCCAATTTTTAATGAAAACGTAGGCAAGGAGTATTTATTTCAGATATTTAGGAAAGCGCATGCAATCAAAACATGTTCCAATTCTTTGTTGTTTAGATAATAAAAGGAAGAGAACCATAATACCTGGTCCACAACCGATCAACCCTATCACCCTTTGATATGACAATCCCGAAATGCATAAACGAAACGCAGGTATGAGCAAAACGCCCATAAGGATTAGTATGTGGCCAGGACAGCCAGAATTTGCTGAGGTGTCTCTCCCTTCAACACGCAGGGGATTCTCCTCTTGCCGAATATGCAGAGGTGTATTTGCTCTCCAAGTAAACGCAGAGGTGTGCCAATGCTCTTGTAAAAGAGGGAATCTGTGATCACTAATCAAAATTTGCCACATTATTGATTAACCAATGAATTCAATAAAATACCGAATATTAATTTGCAAGGTTACAAATCTGTAGAAGGCCCAACAGCTCCAGAGTTGTAACCTCGCTCTGATACCATATGTAGTGTACCTCTCAAACCTGTAGCCATCATGGGTGAAAAGGGGGTGAAATTTTGTTTCGATGTTACTACACCATTAGTCGATCTCGTTAGTGGCAGATCTTTACGAGGGTGGGAACATGTACAATTCAGCTAGGAAATGCCCAAACGTGTCATTTGCTACATACCCCAATGTCCCTTAACCACCTTCCTCTAACAATAAAGAACAGTTTACTCATTGTTTATTTCTGGTTAGTGAATCTTATAAGTAGCACTTCCATTTATTCCAAAGGCATAACATTCACAAAACATTTATCCATTCATCTATTAATAGTTCGGTCTTCATTGTGCAGACAATATTCTGTGCAAACAAAAATCATTAATATAACATTTCTTAGTCATCTTCTACCACAACATAAACAATTAACAAGTTATAGAGCATCATCATAGGCGCACAAAACAATGTAAGGAAAATAAAAACGTTCAGACACATGAAAAGGCACAGACAAAAATGTACGTGGTTCACCCCATCCTTGGGGTTACGTCCACCAAAAGGTGTCACATGCCTGTGACATTTATTTCGTTCTTAAGGAAAAAGAGGGGGTTACATCCACAACTGAAACGTTGCCATCATATCCCATTGAACCTTGTCGGGTACTCCTTAGAGAATATTTCTGTAGAATTCAATCTACAGAGATTCTTTATAGAACATAAGACAATGTATAAGGGTGAAGACATAATTCTTACCTATTCCTATTACATTAAAAACAGTATCTCTTTTCCGTAGAGGTATATCTTACCTTAAATACCATCATCTCTGTTTTCTCTCCATATCAATGTATTACGCATGGAAGTTTGTAACTTAGAATTATACAAAAGGGCATGTGAAAACAAAGTAAAAACTGCCTTAACAAGGATGGACTCTCCCGCGATAAGTTGGGTTCAAACTGATTTTATACTATAAGCAACAATTAACTTAGTCGTATGGAGATTACTCCATCAAACTAGTGCAACATTTACCTTTCTTCATACTACCGTAAGACTTCACATTCCATACCTTCATGCTAGTTTATTAAATTATCTTACTTCTTGACTAGGTAAAATGTGAATCCTGGATCATAAGGCTAATAACATTGAGAGAAATAAATTAAAGGCTTCACATTCCATACCTTCATGGTAGTTTATTAAATTATCTTACTTCTTGACTAGGTAAAACGTGAATCCTGGATCATAAGGCTAATAACATTGAGAGAAATAAATTAAAGACTTCACATTCCATACCTTCATGGTAGTTTATTAAATTATCTTACTTCTTGACTAGGTAAAACGTGAATCCTGGATCATAAGGCTAATAACATTGAGAGAAATAAATTAAAGCGAGCTTCTGGTTCATGGCAGTACAGCCTGCTCGTTCTATGTTCAACGTAGGTTCAGTAAAAAGAAAACACTTGCTCATCATCGTATCCTTTGACTGTAACTAAAAGGTTGAACTTGGGTCGAGACCTCACTATCCATCTCTCGCTTAGTGACAAGGACGTTCGTGTTCCATGTTTTGAAAGGAACCCTGATAATCCCTCCGCACTGCTACAACGGATTGGATAACCCATCCATCCCCTTATACACTCAAAATCCATCAAGGTGAAAGGAAGACCAAGTGGCAAAGGCCCATGCTTAAAGAGGTTCGGGGATATGTCTGGCAATCAAAACGGATCTGCAATTAAAAAAATAAGGAAGTATGATCTAGACGCATACCAAGAATAGGGAAGGAAATGGGTAACCCTGCGATCTGCTCTACCGGATCATATAAATAAAAAGAAAAACATATAGAGCTGGATCTTGTACTATAAAACAAAAGATCATATGAACATTGTACACTGGACCAAACAGACATGGGTCATTCTTTTCAGATCCCACCACTCAGGCCATCGCGTAGTTATAAGACGGAATCTATGGTTAAACTAGGATCTGTAAAAGATTACAAGGTGCAAAAACCTAGGGATGCCGGATCGGTATTAATACTAACACGTAGTCTGCCACAAAGCGCCTCTAGGGTTATTGATTCGGGCTGGAAATGCAGTCCAGCGTGTACTCATGGGAAAACTAGGTCGAAAGTTAAATTTACAATCGCATCAACCCAGGTAGACGTCAAAACATCAAATTAAGACAAGGGTCAGATTGCCTATGTTCTTTCCCTTATCGAAGATGCCCCCTAGCAACAACCAAAAACTCCATCATAAAAAGGAATATGAAGTCAAGGGAAAACGACATGCTTACCGTGTTCAAGATATAAAACTTGGACCCACCATTCTAACAAAAGCATACCGCAATGGGATATGGAAGAAATGCAAGAAGGAGTTCCCTTCTGGATCGATCCCAGCTATGCAAGATTAGCACAATCCTAGATAGATAAATAGAGCACGTTCCCTTTGTGAGCTAAGCGCTCCTCGTCCACAGCAGGTGAGACCCCGAGTATGATAAATCGTGGGTTCTATCCAATCTTCCCCCCCCTTCTTTCCTACCCAGTCAAATTATTAAATAAGGTCCAAGTTCAAAACCGTTCAGTCACTACAACTGTCAACGTTAATGGCCATTACTCCCTTTCGGAACGTCCCCTTAATTCATGCCAAGATTAGGGCACAAATTCAAGCGACTGTTTCAGCCACTAAACAGTCATGACTGTCAAGGTTCAGGGAAGATTTTATTTCCCTCATTCAAGTTGAACCTCCCTTCTAATTATGCCAGGGTTAAAGCCCGAAACGTAAGGAGGATTTAATATTATACTTTTCCTTCATTCTGTCTACGTTCTCTTAATTAATAATATTTGCCTTTTAAATTTTTCTTTGTGCTTATGATATGATATATATCATAATGTATTTTGTGTGAATAACCTTTTACCTAACTATTGGGTTTTCCTCAGGTGGGGCCTTGGCACTTCAGCTCCTCACCCAGAAACCCTCGTACAACAAATTACAAATATTCCAGGGCATAAGGGAGGGATATTACATCTAGGATAATTGTTCGAGCTTCTATTGGTTTACAGAAATCTTTATCCCCAATTTCAACATCACATAAAAGAACTACTTCATCTTTTAATTGGGTCTGAATGGCATCTATAAGTTGCATTAGTTGTGGATAACGAGGAGTGTCAAAGGGAATGCATCTAAAGAGCCAATTTTTTTATGATAGAGGCACATTACCAGTTATCAGAATAAGAAATTTGAACAAAAATATAATGAAACACACTGAAAATATTTCTTGGTTCCACTTGTTATGGAAAATGATACTTTCTATTGACAAAAGGAGTAACAAATATGCTTGTATTATAAATGGAAAAAGAGTTACCATTTATATGGGAAGAAAATAATAGATTCCTACAACTATTATGTTTCCTCCTTGTAAGCCATTTGCCCATTAGAAAATCTAATGTAATAGCCCATTTTTCGATTCCTTTCCTCTACTCAACCCTACATTCGTCTTCCATAGGAAGCCACTACCTCCACGTGTAACTACTACATTGTTTCGTTGAAAATTGATATTTTTCTACTAGCAAATGCAAAATGAAGGATTCATTGGCATTGCTGTGAGAAGTTCTAAAGTCAATTTCTCATAAAAAAAGATTGTATAAGTCCTATTAAGATCCATATGTTCTAGCTCATGAATTGCAAACTTCTTTATCTTAGACATAAATAGAAGAGATTTAGGATGAATATTAGAGAGGTCTTTCTTTACAACTTCAACCTTCTAGGGACATAGGGGTAGAACTATAACAATATTGGGAATATGGATTCCCCTTAACACCCCCCTCTGTTTATATATCTAACCCCTTAACACCACCTATATCTCTATGTGCAACCTGTTACCACCCCTCAATGTCTCTCCCTTCACCCCTCTCTCTCTATGTCTCTCTCTAACCCGTTAACACCCCTCGCCCCTTTATTTACCTTTAACCCCATAGTACCCCGACCCCATTCTCTACCTCTAACCCCTTACGACTCCTTCCCCCACTACCTTTAATCCCTTATTACCCTGAATTATTTTTAAAGTTATAATGGACAAATAATAAAATTAACTTTATAATCTCTGAATAATAAAGAAACTGTTATAATAAAAAAATTAATAAATTCTTAAAATTACAAATTGCACACGCATTGTAGTTTTACAACATGCGCACACATCTTGTAAAAATACAACACATGGGAATTTTGGTTTGGCGTGAAAACAAAAATAGAATTTCAACAAAATAATGTGCATTTTTTGCCACTATGGTTGAACCTCCACACGTGCTAGCATGGCATTCCTATGCCTATGTGTTTACTTCAGAATTTGTTTTGGATTCATCATGCTTATGCCTTGGAGTATGATAAACCATGGCTAATTGAGCAGTACATCCAATTTTTCAATATACTCGTGTTCAGTTGTTGGTTACAGTATGTTGAACATCATCAATTCTAATGAAATTTTAAACACAGATATGGTTTTTTTTTCTACAGATTCCAAATATGCAATTTTTGACAAGAATATATATATATTTCTTATTTTTTCCTATTTTTCTTCTGTCATCGGTAACTCTTTAGTTTCTCAACCATAAATCTCAAAAAACAAATTATTAGGGTTTCATCGGTAACTCTTTCGATTCTTGACCATTTTGAAGAAAACGTCTATGGTGCACTAAAGGACATCGGCCTCTACAAGCTATAAAAAAACGGTAAATCTAAATAATCACATTAATACCTTCGAAACTTGCACCCACATTTGACGTACTGTTTTTGAGGTTTAATCACTTAGATAATTGTTTTTTAAAATCATTAATTTTTTTTGGGGGGCTGGGGGGTGGGTATCAGTGCACTAGTACTAGATATTCTCTACATGTCTAGCAATTTTTGTAAGTTGATTCCATCATTTGGGAACTCAAAGGAAGAACCCACAAAAACGTGACAAAAACATATACCTTATAATTCGGCCCAAAAAAAAAAGTGTCCGTTAAAAAAGTTCAAACTTTAGATAGTTAATAGCATTTTCAATAGAAAAAAAATTATATATTTGGAAACGTCATTCAATTTTCCACATTTCATCTTTCTTAGTCATTTCAATACTCATTGTGTATGTGTTTGAAAATATCCATGTAAGTTGACGGATGCCTATTTTTTTCAGTTTTCTATTGCATCTAACGTGTCAAAAGAGACCCTCATTATCTTGCACACACCCTGAACATATCTGATTTTCCTACAATGGGACCTAGCATTTTAGCCACATATTTTGCAATCTCATAGGTTGGGGATCCTAGGATGTTGTCAATAGGTCTAC
>LPNX010960636.1:135576-178442 GCA_001517045.1 Pseudotsuga menziesii | reverse complement strand
AGTTGTTATATTCATCAAAAATAATAATTCAAGTTAAGAAAATAAAAACTTATTACAGAAAGTATAAAATATTTATCTTTGTTTATTTTTTTGATCCCTCTTGATCTCTTCCTCCTTATATAAATTCTTAGACTTTCTAGAAGTGTACCTTTCTCCATCGTTTGATCCAAAGACTTAATATTCTTCTTCGTGAAGTATTAAACTTCCTAGAACTTCCAAAAGTCTTCATCTTATGTCTCCATGTCTCTTGGATAGAAACATACATATTATAAGGATACATCTAAGAATGCAATTTTCATCAGTGTGCACGTGTATGAATGAACAAGATACAATATCCCCTTGTATCTATGATCTTTTCTCAGAAAAGATCCCTTGGAATTCTTTCTAGCTATATAACCCTTAGAGATATCTTCATGTTCTACTTGAATCTTTTGGAATACTTAGAAATACTATTTGCAATCTTCATCAAAACTACAATCTTCTTATTGTCTTCTTCTTCCTTTTCCTTTCTCTGATCTTGGGTTTTAATGTCCCTAGTAGCACCATAATCCATTGAAAATATATCAACGGTAATTAAAATAGTACCATTAATAAATATACAAATCAATACTGGAGTTCATATAGAATATCAACATCATCCAACCTTTCTTCTACTCTAGACACCATTTTGACAAAATAGGAAAATATAACTTACAGAGCCTAGTAAGAGCTAGGTCAAAAATGAATTTTGAACAATATGAATTTTCCCTCCACAAATAGATTCTCCCTCATATGGTGTGATCAAATATTATAATATTGAACCCAATGTGTGGCAATAAAGGATTAAAAATATAATCCTTAGTTTCTTGAAATCAAGAAAAATTAGGTCAAAATTGAAAGTTCACAAAAATAAGATATTCTTCCAGACATAAGTGAGCTCTCCTAGAAATATTACCATTGTCCGATTTTCAAGTCTAGACTATGTAGAGAAGTGCCAAAACTCAGAATCCCTAGTTTCCTTTTAGGGTATGAACATTCTCTAACAATGGGTTATATTCAGAACTACTTTGTTATCATGTTGAATTTTAATCCAATTTTCAATCCATGATAGATATTTACAATAATTCTTCAAATAAATATTGCATCCCACAATTTCATAGCATAATCAATACTCACTTGCAACAGAAATAAAAACAAGGATCACAGAAATAAAACCATGCATAATCTTGACAAAAATATTTTATCCTTAGAAAACCAAACAGGAGAAAACGTAGCAAACTTTTGTGAGAATAAATTAATCCAATTCAAGTACAATACTAAACATGAAGTTAATCTCTAACACAATATAGGTTATCCATCCTTCACAAGAAACCCTATTAAGAGTAGATAATCTTCCAAGAGATATAAGAGAATAAGATAAGCCAAAAATTATGCTTCTAGCCTTTGCTTGGCCTTCCTTGGAGGTGTGCACTTGTGGAGAAAAGAATATGTGTGATATGAATGTGTTAATTAAAGTGTAAGAACATGTTTATTTATATTCTCTATTTGAATTTATTTTCACTCTTGATACCAACATCTACTTTTGTATTCTAGGTCCAAGTTACCACTTTTACTGGGGTGTTTTCCCCTTCCTTTCCTTCAAATTTCTCTAGGACTTCTTCAATTATATATGGTCATTAGAGGAATTTTGGGGTCTAAAATGGGCCTCCTAAGGAAAATAATAAAATAATAGTTAAAATAATAAAATAATATTGATTAATTTTGGAGGAAGAAAGAAAAAAACTACTTTTTGTGTTCGTATTTTCGACATATCTCCCTGTGTTTTTACTCAAATTTCGATCAGGGGAGATCGTTGGATGCAGAATTTGATTCCGCATCCAACGAGTACCCACACTTCATACTTTTTATGGACCTCGCTACCCCAAAAATAAGAAATACCTGAAAAAATGTGATGATGACATCATCATCACGTTTTTTCAGGTATTTCTTGTGTTTGGGGTAGCAGGGTCTATCAAAAGTATGCATTGTGGGTACTCGTTGGATGTGGAATCAAATTACGCATCCAACGAGCTCTCTCGATCGAAATTTGAGTAAAAACACAATGAGATATGTCGAAAATACGAACAAAAAAAATAGTTTTTTTTAATGACAAATATGTCAATTCAACCATTATGGTTGACTTATTTTATTGAAATTCTATTGGTTCTTGAATTCCAACTCACAAAAACTTATTTTGGCACATTTTCTTATAAGGCCCATTTTAGACCCCAAATTTCCTCTAATGACTTCTTCAATGGAGTGTATTGAATTATTGGGTTATTTCTTCATCATAGAAAATATCTCATCATTGAATCCTATCTCCTTGCATGAAAATATTCATCTTCCATAGGGATCTAATGTTGATTTGAACAAAATCTAGGAAGTCCCATACACTTCCTAGAGATAGTGTAAAATACAACATTAAATTATACTTTGTCTATACCACAAGGGATGAAATATCTTATAACATAGACAAGTCACCTCATTGTACTAATAATAAATCACCATTGTTATGGATATATCCCACATAGATTATGAAATGTGACCTCTATCCTTCATACACTCATAGTCAATCCACATGACTAGATAATGGATAAAAATATAATCCTCAAAACACATATTTCATTAAATTTGGAAATATTCTATTACAAGGACTTCATCTACATTGATTTTTTTTGGAAATCTCTAAATACGTATTCTATTAAATCTAGAAAAATCAACGCAAAGAACTATTCCATTAAATTTGGAATAATTAGTCCAATGAACTACTTTCTCAATTAATATTTTTTATTTATTTCAAGTGAAACTTTAGTATTCAACTATTCAAAAGGAAATGTTACATCTCAATTACAACTAGATGGGTTAGATCTAAAATTTAGAACTTTTGCTAGATTGAGTTCCTTCAAAATGAGGAAAGTCATAGCCTTTGAATCCTACAAAATTTATATTAATATTATTTATAGGTTGTATTAGACGTTAAGTTGATTAAATTATTTTATGACATAATATCAACATTGTATTTGTTACTACAACAATTATAAACATTGTCATAGTAATTATTTTTGTCTTTGTTATGTATGTTGTTTTATTTTTGAAAATTGGCACCACTTATAATCAAAATGAAAAAATATGTTATGGCTTTAAAGTCTAAGTTGTATCCTTGTAATGATTAAAGTAAATTATGAATTAAAATAGCAACATAATTTATTATTATTGTTGTTGGCAGTGGTAGTGTATTAGAAACTAAGTTGATGAATGCGTACTTTATGAATAATAGATTAACTTGAGAAATTTCTTACCTATAAATTTATTTAATGATATTGATGTTAGTAAAGCCTCCCTTATTTATTAATATTAGATGTTTTAATAAGCAAAATCAATTATGAACTAGAATAGCATTAGCGCAATACAATTTGTTTTTTTTCATATACAAGAGGAAAGGGGAAAACCCAACTAAACTAATTATTGCAAGTGTTCATTATTTATTTATGAAGCATTTGAACAATGTGTTTAATTGAAAAGAGCATATTTATAATGAAAATATAGATATCTTACAATATTTATATTATCATTAAGATTGTATATCATCTATTAATTTATGTTAGGGCACAAAGGAATCGAACCACCATCGTCCTGCTTGTAATGCAGGTGCTCTTCCATTGAGCTAGCACCCTTTACAACATAAGGGGAGAGGGGCTGTGTTAACACCTAGATTACACATTTCTAATCCTCCGTGACAGATCGAAATGATGACAGTCTTAGACTTTGATTCTTTGAAAATGATGAAATTCTTAGACTTTGAATCCTTACATAATTTCTATTAATATTATCTATAGTTTGTATTAAATGGTAAGTTGATTAAGTTTATGTAATGACATCAATATTGTATATATTACTATGATTAAGAAATTGAATTATAATTTGATATGGTAACTAGTACATTGTTGGTGTTGAGTTCCTATACTAGCAGAAGGTTGGCACAATTTTGGAATGGCCCATTTAAAAACTATTTAATGTAAAGATTTGGTACCCAATATTGTTCTAAAATTTTCCCTTGCATTTCCCTGAACTAGGCTTACATCAATCAACCTTTACATGAAGAGTCTCACTTTCATCATTCTTGAACATATATGAGGTGGTTTTTGTCATCCAAATCATCTCTCCTTCATCATCAACTCATAATCTAACTAGCAACATATTTCCTTTCTCAAATTCGATCATAGGATTGAATCTTGGCTTTAGCTTGTTGCACTTGGGTCCAACATATACCCATTCATCTGTCACATTATCAAAATCTCCATCCATAATACTTATATTCCATGCAGTGCATTATGATCAGCATTAAATCTCACATGGATTAAATTGTCTTTATAATGCAATGTATTTGATGATAATGTCTAACATGAATTAAAGCTACCATGATGCTACTACTTAATGATTGATTTTCTGGATTAAGTTTTGTGAAATCTTTTCAGTCCACAATGAGTTTTTCATGGTTCCCGTAACAAGCATGGGTGGAGCGTCCACTCAAAACATTGGTCTGAAAAACGTTCACACAGTTTAATCCAGAAAATCAATCACAATGATGACAAACTGATAAAACCTGCACACTCAAAATGTTAGTACTGTATTTATTGAGTATAAGTTAATATACTAGTACAAAGTTGGCACCACTTTAAAGTATACACGAGAAAATATAGTTATGAATGTGAATGCAACATAGTAGTACAACCAAATTTATATCAACTATAATAATGAATAATAGGGAAAACTCACTTCAAACCTTATTGCAAGTTCCTTACATTTACTCACAAAACAAGTCTATAAGATGTTTTTAGGTTCATTCGCGTAAAGTATCATCACATGAATTAACATGAAGTTGAACCAAAATTTTCATATATGTAGCAAATAATATAAAATTCCTCAAAAGGTAACTTAAAGAGAAAATTTGATATACTACAAACATTGACATATTTTTCTTCATGTATATTAATTAGTCATTCAAAAAGCAAAATTACATTAATTAATCATCTCCACCTAATCTCCTTATATTTTCTCAAGCAGATCAAGTGCAGCTTGAGGATGAAGATTTCCACAGTTAGTCATAATGACAAAGAGAGTTTATGGAATTAAATTGTGTATTGAAACATCCCTATGTTTCGAGTGGACACTCCACCAATCATTAGGGGAACAAAATGAAAATCTCAAAGTGGTATTGAAGAGAGTGAGCAAAAGCTAATAATAAATAAGGTAAGGGTTTTGTACATGCATTAATGAATATAATTATGCACATTTGATATAGTGACATCTTGTGTTGATCTAAAAGACAAATTGAAAAGTTAAAATTTGAATGGTGTTAACTAGTTCGCATAAAGTATCATCACATGAATTAACATTGAACTTGAAGTGAAATTTTCATATATGCAATAAATAATATAAAATTCCTCAAAAAGTAGCTTGAAGAGTATTTATTATACTACAAACATTGAAATATGTTTCTTCATGTATACTAAAATTCATTCAAAAAGAAAAATTACATTCATGAATCATGTCCACCTAATCTCCTTATATCCACTCAAGCAGATCAAGTACAACTTGTACACCACATTTATTTATCTTGGTCTTCCTGCAATCTTCTTTCTTTGGCATCCATGCCCAACTATGGTATTAATTGGAATAGATCAAAGTTCTGTGTCATCAAGATTTGGTACCCAATATTGTTCTAAAATATTTCCCTTGTATTTCCCTAAACTAGGCTGCCACCAATCAATATTTACATGAAGGGTCTCGCTGTCATCATCCTGGAAGATATCTAAGGTGGATTTTCCCATCGAAATCATTTCTCCTTCATCCTCATTACCTGATCTAACAAGAAACAACGTCCTTTTTTCTACATTGGTTCTAGGATCGAATGTTGGCTTTGGCTTGTTGCACTTGGGTCCAACATATACCGGTTCATCTGTCACATTATCGAAATCCACATCCATAATACTTGATATTGTATGGAGTGCATTACCATCAATGTTAACATTTTTCCTCGTCTTGGGAAAAAAATCATCAGAAGAAGAATCACTTTCATCCAAGGGTGTATGGTCATTATAGATTCCATCTAATGCATCAAGAACTCTTTTCCAATAATCTATTTTTTATTCCATTCCTCTGTAACAATTGGTGAATTCTCATTGCCAATAGTGTCTTTCCACATTTTTATATATGATGTTATTCCTTCCTTTAGTTCTTTTAAATAAACATCATTGTCTTTGGGATGTAAGAAATATGGCTTCCATGTGGGCAATATAGGTCGATCTTCATCATCTATATTCAACAACTCACTGTGGTTTCGACCACTTAATGTCTCTGATGGATTCTTTATACCTCATAATTGGAACATCATTAAGTACAAGAAATTGGAAGTACTGGACATTAAGATGTCCAACTAGTGCATTTTTCCCCTCCTTGATGTACCCATTAAGAAAACTTTTGAAGTCATACACTTTGCCAATAAGTTTAGGTGGAAACGCCTATTTTTCTTCTATTGTGCAATATGTATACATCATCTTAGATAAAAAAAAATATATCTGTGTTTTTCAAGTTGGAATACATTCTTCCGTAGGTTCCATCTATGTCTTCATGGGTGTGCCCCATAAGCAAGAACCCAACCTCAATAGTGATGAAGACACCAAGTGCAGTTAATAGTGATAGAAACATGAAAACATAAAGATTCTTATTATCACTAGCTACATTGTCCAACTGTAAGAATAAATGTGGAGGAAGAGGTTTAAAATCAAGATATTGTTTTTTTGAGCTTCCATTTAAAGATAGGAAAGCATCCTTGTACACTCTACATTTTGAGTAAATAGAGTTTTGAAGTAATGCATTTGAAATTGGGTTTCTTGAACTTCCACTCTCATCAAGCAAATTACCATACATATCAAGGTGTGGGTCTTCAAGGTCCCCAATCACTTTGCAAGAGATGTACTGGTAAATTGTGATCCCATGTGTACAAATGGTAGGGATAAATGACCAAAACCTCATGTGTTATGCCCATGTTTTAGCACACCTGAAAACGACAAACCCAATTTTGTTCCTGCAACAGATTTTGATTTGACATGTAATCTTGGGATTGAAGTCTTTGTTTTGTCCATTTTATCATGGATAATGCTCAAGTATTCCTTTGGATACCGCTCTGACATAATTCTATGGGCATAGTAGCAATATCTTCCACACATAACAATCTTGTTATGTTTCTTCATTCTAGCTCATGCCTTTTCTTCCAGCTCTTTCGTAGTCATTGTCTTCATTTGTGCTTTCAACACGATACATTCACTACATTTACTAAAGTTAGTGTTCTTTGAGAATGCCATATATGGAAAATGAGTATTCCAAATCTTGCTCATTGTTTGTTGTGATATTGATGGAAAATTGAGCTCTTGAAGAGCCTCATTGATCTCTTTTAACAAAGAACTTTGGGTGTACGTTGATGGCAGCAGTATTAAAAGAGCAGACGTTCCATCTTATTCAACTTGTTGTGTTTGGTTCAGTGAAAAATCTGAATTATCCATGACAATTTTGTGCAATATTTCTATGGTTGCCACAGTATGTGCACACGGTTTGCATTTATTGGTGTTACCATGAATTCCTTTGACAGGTCCTTATTGGAACTTATGTTGGTAAGTCTAGAAGGTGCTTTGAGGAATATTATGTATCTTGTACCATGCTTTCTTACAAATAATATCTCCATTAAACCTCATGTCCTTTACTTTCCTAACAGTAGGAGGTAGGCCATGGCTCTTTGACATGATTGTGTTGGAAAGGAGTGAATTCAAGGCAAATTCCCTAATGTCATTTTTTTAAGAGTTCCATACCCCTTCTAGCAGCTGCAATGGCTTTCCTATCCACATGTTGAAGATAATCTTGTTTGCAACATTCATCTGCTGCCAAAAGTCAGAGTCTTTCTCTTCATCTCTCTGTATTTGAAAGTTTCCAACTTTTTTTGTAGCCACAACTCATTTAATCCTTTTATATGGCCCCGTTACGTGCATAGCAATTGAGGATAGATATTTTTCATTATAAATATCGCCATACCATGTGTTTAAGGGACTTGTGTCCTCTATAAGATCACATACCACCATTTCATTGGGCGCCTCCTTGAAATTTTCATTCACCCTTGTAATCTCACCTTCATTGTCCACCAACTCATTTATTGACCATCTAACCAAGAAATGTATAGACTTATCTCCAATCCTACATCTTTCACAATTTCTTTCTATGTCTTCCACAAAAACACCGAATTCCTTTTCACCTAACCTTTCACCCTCAACCATGTCATCCTCACAGACATTAACTATGATCCCTTTGACAATGCACATGCTTGTTCCCGTGCACTCATGTGTAAGAGAAAACTTTTTGCATGTGAATGTAAGCCTATCTTGGGGAGCATTTACTTGATGATCATGACAATGAGGTTCCAAATTTGATTCTGGCAAAATCTCATAAGATCCCAATGGACCCCTAGTGTATTTTCAAATCCTGTTGGATGTGGAAAAAGAGCATCATGTTTTAACATCTTCTCAATGTTAACCAGTATGGATCCTTTATTTACAATACTTCCATGCACCTTATGCCCAATCTTTGTATTGAATATGGAGCCTTCACCCACCGTCACTCCACATTGCAAAAGATATACCTTGTCTCCAATAGCAAATACAGAAGAGACATTTCCAAATATACAACAAATTAGACAAACTTAGTATTTGCTCAAAAATAATAAGCAATGTATTATCAAAAACACTTAACACGTGTTTCAAGATTTTGATTTACCTTTGTTATGCCTCGAATCTATGATCTTCCATGGATGTAAGTCCCCTTCATCTATATTCCACAATCAAATGTGGTTCAATAACATCAATTATCAAAACCATAACATATCCTACATTAAGCCTTTCTCCACCATAGTGAGTTGCAGTATCTGTAGGTTCAACCCTTCCTGGTCCAATAACTTGACCATTAATTAGGAGGTTAACATAGTCCCTCTTATCAAAATTATATTTTCCATTGTAACTCCTCCCAATTCTTGTAAGACATTTGAATTGTAGTTTGTAATTAAAGTTAAACCATATGAAGTGTATGTTCAAAAAGGTAATATAGTTGCAATAATTCAGAACAATAGGGTAGCCCTTTTGTATGTCACGAAACATTGTTCCCCTACATCTTGTGTACGCTAGCAAAAGGAAATTTACATATAAATTACACAAAATATATATATGAAGAGATAACAATAAGAGTTCCAAGAAGCATTAGAGAATGACAGATATCAACTTAGATAAAACCACCAAATTCCTATTTGACTTTGGACATAACACTTATATTATTGATGTATGTGTATGAATGTAATGGAAATCTAGCTAGAGTTAGCTTCCGTTCTTAAAATGTTGCATGATAAATGAAAGTTAATGTGTGTTAGTTTTCATACTGTGGTTTTCCATCTAACAGAACCGCATTGTCATCAATCACATTACACCATGATGGAAATCTAGTTTGGTGTTAGTTTCTATTCATAAAACATTGCATGATGACTAAAAGCTAATCTATGTTAGTTTTCATAAGGTAGTTTGTCATGTAACACACCCACATTGTCATCAAATATATTACACCATAATGAAAATCTAGTGGAGTTAGCTTCCTTCTAACAACATGGCATGGTGAGTGAAACCTGACCTGCGATAGCTTTCATAAGGAAGGTTTCCATCTAACACAACTACATTGTCATCAATCACATTACACCATGATGAAAATCCAGATGGAGTTAGTTTTTGTTCTTGAAACATTGCACAGTTAGTGAAAGCTAAAGTGTGTTACTTTTTCATGAAGTAGTTTTTCATCTAACACAACCACATTGTCATCAATCACATTGCACCATGATGGAAATCTAGCTTGAGTTGGTTTTCGTTCTTAAAACATTGCACTATGAGTGAAAGGTGATGTGTGTTAGTTTTCATAAGGTAGTTTTCTATATAAAACAACCACATTATCATCAAATATATCACACCATGATGGAAATCAAGCTGGAGTTAGTTTTACTTTTAACAACATGGCATGATGAGATAAATTTAATGTGTGTTAGCTTTCATAAGGTAATTTTTCATCTACCACAACCACATTTTCATCAATCACATTGCACCGCAATGGAGATCTACTTGGAGTTAGCTTTCGTCCTTAAATCGTTGCATGGTGAGTGAAATATAATGTGTGTTAGCTTTCATAATGTAGTTTTTCATCTAGCACAACCATATTGTCATCAATCACAATTCACCATGATGGAAATCTATTTAGAGTTACCTTTCATTATTAAGACATTGCACGGTGAGTAAAAGCTAATTTATTAGCTGTCATAAGTTAGTTTTTCATCTAACATAGCCACATTGTCCTACATTATACATTGATGGAAATTTAGCTGGAATTAGCTTTCCTTCTAACAACATGTCATGATGAGTGAAAGCTAATGTGTGTTAGTTCATTGCACCATGATGAAAAGTTAGTTGGAGTTAGCTTTTGTTCTTAAAACATTGCACGTTGAGTGAAAGTTAATGTGTGTTAGTTTTCATAAGGTAGTTTTCTATCTAAAACAAACACATTGTTATCAAATACATAACAAGATGATGGAAATCTAGCTATAATTAGCTTAACTTTTAACAACGTGTTAGTTGTCATTCTTAAAGCATTGTACGATGAGTGAAAGAAAATGTGTGTTAGCTCATTACACCAAGATGGAAATCTAGCTCGAGTTAGCTTTTGTTTTTAAAACATTGCACGGTGAGTGAAAGTTAATGTGTGTTAGAATTCATAAGATAGTTTTTTATTTAAAAGTCACATTGTCATCAAATACATAACACCATGACGAAAATATAGTTGAAGTTAGCTTTATTCCTTAAATCATTGCACGATGAGTGAAATCTAATGTGTTAGCTTTCATAATGTAGTTTTCATCTAACACAACCACGTTGTCATCAATCACAATGCACCATGATGGAAATGTAGTTGGAGTTAGATTTCGACCTTAAGTCGTTGTACGGTGAGTGAAATCTAATGTATGTTATCTTTCATAATGTAGTTTTCCATTTAGCAAAACCACATTGTCATCAATCAACATGCACTATGTTGAAAATATAGCTAGAGTTAGCTTTCGTTCTTAAAACGTTGCACAGTGAGTAATAGCTAATGTGTGTTAGCTTTCGTAAAGTAGTTTTTCATCTAACACAGCCACATTATCATCAAATACATTACACCATGATGAAAATATAGCTAGAGTTATATTTCCTTCTAACAACATGGCACAATGAATGAAAGCTAATGTGTGTTATCTTTCATAAGGTAGTTTTTCATCTAACACAACCACATTGTCATTGATTACATTGATCTGTGATGGAAATATAACTAAAGTTAGCTTTCATCCTTAAATCATTGCACAGTGAGTGAAATCTAATGTGTGTTAACTTTCATAATGTAGTTTTCCATCTAGCACAACCACATTGTCATCAATCACAATGCACCATGATGAAAATCTAGCTAGAGTTAGCTTTCGTTCTTAAAACATTGCACGGTCAGTAAAGCTAATGTATGTTAACTTTCATAAGGTAGTTTTCCATCTAAAACGGTCATATTTTTATCAAATACATTACACCATGATGAAAATCTTGTTGGAGTTAGCTTTCCTTCTGACAACATGGCACTATAAGGGAAATCTTATGTGTGTTACCTCACTACACCATGATGGAAATCTAGCTGGAGTTAGCTTTCTTTTCAACAACATGGCACGATGAGTGAAAGTTAATGTGTGTAATATTTCATAAGGTAATTTTCCATGGAACATAACCACATTGTCATCAATCACATTGCACCGTGTTGGAAATCTAGTTGGAGTTAGTTTTTATACTTAAATCATTGCACGATGAGTAAAATCTAATGTGTGTAAGCTTTCGTAGTGTGGTTGTCCATCTAGCATAACCACATTGTCATCAATCACAATGCACCATGATGGAAATCTAGTTGGAGTTAGCTTTCATTCTTAAAACATTGCATGATGAGTAAAGTTAATGTCTGTTAGCTTTCATAAGGTAGTTTTCCATCAAACACAGCCACATTTTCATCAAATACATTACACCATGATGGAAATCTAGTTGGAGTTAGCTTTCTTTGTAACAACATGGCACTATAAGGGAAAGCTTATGTATGTTAGCTCATTACACCATGATGAAAATCTAGTTGGAGTTAGTTTTCCTTTTAACAACATGGCACAATGAGTGAAAACGAATGTGTGTTAGCTTTCATAAAGTAGTTTTCCATATAACACAACCACATTGTCATCAATCACATTGCGCCATGTTGAAAATATAGCTGAAGTTAGATTTCTTCCTTAAATCGTTGCACGATGAGTGAAATCTAATGTGTCTAAGCTTTCATATTGTAGTTTTCCATCTACCACAACCACATTATCATCAATCACAATGCACCATGATGGAAATCTAGCTAGAGATAGCTTTCATTCTTAAAACATTGCACGGTCAGTAAAACTAATGTCTGTTAGCTTTCATAAGGTAGTTTTTCGTCTAACATAGCCACATTGTTATCAAACACATTGCACCATGATGAAAATCTAGCTGGAGTTAGCTTTTCTTCTAACAACATGGCACTATAACGAAAAACTTATGTGTGTTAGCTCATTACACCATGATAAAAATCTAGCTGGAGTTATTTTTCGTTTTAACAACATGGCACGATGAGTGAAAGCTACCGTGTGTTAGATTTCATAAGGTAGTTTTCCATGTAACACAACCACATTGCACCATGTTGAAAATCTAGTTGGAGTAAGTTTTCATCCTTAAATCGTTGCACGGTGAGTGAAATCTAATGTGTGTAAGTTTTCATAGTGTATTTTTTCATCTAGCACAACCACATTGTCATCAATCACAATGCACCATGATGGAAATCTAGCTGGAGTTAGCTTTCATTCTTAAAAAATTGCACGGTGAGTAAAGCTAATGTCTGTTAGCCTTCATAAAATAGTTTTTCATCTAACATAGCGACATTGTCATCAAATACATTCCACCATGATGGAAATCTAGCTGGAGTTAGCTTTCCTTCTAACAACATGGCACTACAAGGGAAAGCTTATGTGTGTTAGCTCATTATACCATGATGGAAATCTAGCTGGAGTTAGCTTTCCTTTTAACAACATGGCAAGATGAGTGAAAGCTAATGTGTGTTAGCTTTCATAAGGTAGTTTTTCATGTTACACAACCACATTGTCATCAATCACATTGTGCAGTGTTGGAAATTTACCTGAAGTTAGCTTTCATCCTTAAATCGTTGCATGATGAGTGAAATATAACGTGTGTAAGATTTCATAGTGTAGTTTTTTATCTAACACAACCACATTGTCATCAATCACAATGCACCATGATGGAAATCTATCTGGAGTTAGTTTTCATTCTTAAAACATTTCACGGTGAGTAAAAGCTAATGTTTGTTAGATTTTGTAAGGTAGATTTCCGTCCAACACTGCCACATTGTCATTAAATACATTACACCATGATGGAAATCTAGCTGGAGTTAGATTTCCTTCTAACATGGCACTATGAGTGAAATTTTATATGTGTTAGCTCATTACACCATTATGAAAATCTAGCTGGAGTTGGCTTTCTTTTTAACAACATGACACGATGAGTGAAAGCTAATTTGTGTTATCTTTCATAAGGTAGTTTTTTATTTAACACAACATCATTGTCACATTGCACCGTCATGGAAATCTAGCTGGAGTTAGCTTTAAACCTTAAATCGTTGCACGGTGAGTGAAATCTAATGTGTGTTAGCTTTCATAATGTAATTTTTCATTTAACACAACCACATTGTCATCAATCAAAATGCACCATGTTGGAAATCTGGTTAGAGTTAGCTTTCGTTCTTTAAACGTTGCATAGTGAGTAATAGCTAATGTGTGTTAGCTTTCATAAGGTAGCTTTTCATCCAACATAGCCACATTGTCATCAAATACATTAAAAAATGATGAAAATCTAGTTGGAGTTAGCTTTCATTCTAACAACATGGCATGATGAGTGAAAGATAATGTGTGTTAGCTTTCATAAGGTAGTTTTCCATCAACACAACCACATCGTCATTGATCACATAACACCGTGATGAAAATCTAGCTAGAGTTAGCTTTCGTCCTTGAATCATTGCACAGTGAGTGAATTCTAATGTGTGTTAACTTTCATAATGTAGTTTTCCATCTAGCACAACCACATTGTCATCAATCACAATGCACCATGATGGAAATCTAGCTAGAGTTAGCTTCATCCTTAAAACATTGCACAGTCAATAAAGTTAATGCCGGTTAGTTTTCATAATGTAGGTTTCCATCTAACACAGCCACATTTTTATCAAATACATTACATCATGATGGAAATCTAACTGGAGTTAGGTTTCCTTCTAACAACATGGAACTATAAGGGAAATATTTTGTTTGTTAACTCATTACACCATGATGGAAATCTAGCTGGAGTTAGCTTTCCTTTTAACAGCATGGCACGATGAGTGACAGCTAATGTGTATTAGCTTTCACAAGGTAGTTTTCCATTTAACACAATCACATTGTCATCAAGCACATTGCACCGTGTTGAAATATAGCTGGAGTTAGCTTTCATCCTTAAATCGTTGCACGTTGAGTAAAATCTAATGTGTGTAAGCTTTCATAGGGTATTTTTCCATCTAGCACAACCACATTGTTATCAATCACAATGCACCATGATGGAAATCTAGCTAGAGTTGGTTTCCATTCTTAAAACATTGCACGGTGAGTAAAGCTAATGTATGTTAGTCTTCATAAGGTAGTTTTTCATCTAACACACCCACATTGTCATCAAATACATTACACCATGATGGAAATCTAGCCGGAGTTAGCTTTCCTTCTAACAACATGGCACTATAAGGGAAATCTTATGTGTGTTAGCTCATTACACCATGATAGAAATCTAGCTGGAGTTAACTTTCATTTTAACAACATGGCACGATGAGTGAAAACTAATGTGTGTTAGTTTTCATAAGGTAGTTTTCCATGTAACACAACCACATTGTCATTAATCACATTGGGTTGTGTTGGAAATATAGCTGAAGTTAGCTTTCATTCTTAAATCGTTGCACGGTGAGTGAAATCTAATGTGTGTAAACTTTCATAGTGTAGTTTTTCATCTAGCATAGCCACATTGTCATCAATCATAATGCACCATGATGGAAATCTAGCTGGAGTTAGCTTTATTTCTTAGAACATTGCACAGTGAGTAAAAGCTAATGTGTGTTAGTTCTCATAAAGTATTTTTCCATCTAACATTGCCACATTGTCATCAAATACATTACACCATGATGAAAATCTAATTGGAGTTAGATTTTCTTCTAACATGGCACTATGAGTGAAAGCTTATATGTTAGCTCATTACACCATTATGAAAATATAGCTGGAGTTAGATTTTTTTTTAACAACATGGCATGATGAGTGAACTTATCATTACCAAGTGGTTTTGTCATTATGTCAATATTTGCTCTGTTGTGGGACAATAATAAAGGCGAATATCTTGATTGTCAACCAACTATCTGATGTAATTGTGATGAACTTTAATATGCTTAGTTATGGCATGATAGACTGAATTTTTTGCCATTTTGAGAGCACTCTGATTGTCACAGAAAAGTGAGGTTATCACTACTTGGTCAAGTTGAAGATCGACCAATATTCTTCGTAACCACATTGCCTCACAACCTGTACTGAAGTCTGCCTTGTATTTTTTGTCAATGGAGGATAAGGCAACTGTAGCTTGGAGATTACTTTGCCATGAAATTACCTTCCTAAACCAAGAGTGAATACATAACCTGTTTCTGACTTTCTTGTATCAACTGATCCAGCGTAATTGAAATCAATATGCTCTGCTAGCATGGAGTCAATATATCTCTGATATAGAATGCCAAAGTCAAGGGTCCCTTTGAATATTGACGGACTCATTTTGCAACTTGCCAATGTAACTCTTCAGGATTAGACATGAATTGAGAAAGAGACAAATCACTAAAAAACATAGATCTGATTGGGTGGTAGTAAGATAAATCAAACTACCAACCAATTTCCAATACAATCACTCGTTCACTAGTGGTGAGTCCGTGTAAGTTGAGAGTTTTATGCCAACTTCCATAGGTGTAGATGTAGGATTACATTCAGTCATTTTGATTTTTTTGAAGAGTGCTTTGGCATACTTGACTTGTGATAAAAAGATAGCGTGCTTAGATTGCAAAAATTCTACACCTAAACAATAATGAAGCAGGCTTTAATCAGTAATTTCAAAAATAGATCAAATATCAAATTTCACCTGTTGAATCTTGTTGGCACTACTTTTGGTGATGGGAAGACCATCAACATAGACAAAATAAGATCAATATATCATCGTCACTATTTTTGACGTAGTAAGTGGGTTCATAATAGTTTTTTCTAACTCTAGAATCTCTAAGGTATTGATCAAGTTTGAAATACCAGGCTTGAGGAGCCTGCTTGAGTCCATACAAGGACCTTACCATCCATACAAGCAATTTACCAACCAACAAAACAAATGTTTCTTTCAAAAAAATTAAACCCTTGTGGTTACATCAAGGCACTTTTAACATCCATCTGTATATCTTCCATCCAGAATTAGTAGAAATGGAGATAACTAGTCGAAAAGTTACCATTTTTTGCTATGGGGGAAAAGATTTCTTCACAGTACACCCCTTCATCTTGTGCATATCCTTTGGAAACAAGACAAGCTTTGTATTTGTCTTAAGAACCATCTAGTTTATATTTGACTTTTAAAATCCATCCAAGTGCTTTCTTCCATAGAGGCAATGTGGACAAGACCCAAGTCTTGCTTTTCATTTGTGCATCATATTTCACTTTCATGGCAACCTCTGATTCAAGTTTTCCTTTGGATTCTTCAAATTTGCTAGGTTCAAATACTTGACACAAAAACAACAAAAGTTAGAGAAAAATGTATCTGCTCACTGCCTTGCACAATTTGTTTCCTCAATCATGTAGTCTTTCCTTCTAGTGCTTTTGGCAACTCATCTTCTCAATATCCTTCCATCATGGTATAATACCATTTCCATTTCCTTTGTTGGCCCTCTTGGTCTTGCTGTGAAGATCAAGAATCCCTCTCTGTTGTGAATATTGAGAATCCCCCTCTTCTTCACCAAACCCCTCCTTGGAACTTGACTCCTATGATGTTTCCGGCTTTGAGTCCTGTTTGATTTCAACACCATAACTTGTTCTTGAATGAGCAAAAATTTACCATACACTACTTAGTACTATCCATAGATTTACCATCATCACAGAAGAATGATATTTTCTCATCTACAACATCTCTATTAATCACAATTTTGTTCGTAGAAACATCCAGTTATTCATTAGGAACGTTTTTCCTTGGGAATATTTGTAAAAGCAATACAACTGAAAATACGAAAATCTCTTACAAAAGGTTTTCTACCTAACCATGAATCCTCATGAGTGATATCCTACAAATATTTACAAGGAGTTTTGTTGAGGATGTAAACCACAACATTCACTAGTTTTTCCCAGTATGGCTATGGTACATTCTGGCTATGCACCATGCACTTTGCCATCTCCACAACTATCTTATTCCTCCTTTCCATGACTCCATTTTGTTGTGGAGTGTATGGAGTGGTATACCTCCTATGTATACCTTCCCTTTTGCAATATTCTTTGAACTAAGTTGAAAAAAACTCACCTCCATTATCATATCCTAAAGCTTTCAGTTGTTTACTTGTTTGTTTCTCTACCAAAGCTTTTCATGTTACAAAATTTGAAAAACAACTTGACTTATTATTCATAAAACAAACCCTAATTTGTCTTGAATAGTCATCAACCAGTAATATAGGAATTACTTATCTCCATATATTGTAAGTGTTTTCATTGGACCATGCAAATCAACATGTACTAGGTCCAAAACTCATTTGGCTTGCCATGTTTTATTGTCAGTATCAAATGAAAGCCAATGTTGTTTTCATAACTGACAGCTTGCACATATCTCTAACAATCCTGCACATACCTCTAACAATCTTGAATGGATGGAAGACCATCCACCATATTAGTCTTATTAAGTACAAATAAATATTGATAACTTAGGTGTCCATACCTTTAATGCCAGAGTACATTTGTATTCTCTACCACAGCTGGTGCATGTTCCTTTGTTGTTTTTAGAATCAACCAGTCTATACAACCCTTTTTCACCAATACAAACTATAGTCACCTTGTTATCATGAGAGTAGTGACCATATATTTGATTCCTTGAAAATTTACAAAAATATTAGGGTTCTTAGTTATCTCACTAATAGACGAGATTTTTGCTCATGTTAGGAACATATCGAACGTTTTTTAAAGTATAAGTTAAAGTATTGTTCAATATGACATGAACAACCCCACATCCTCTAACATAGTGAGTCCATCCATCACCCAAAGCAATAGATTCACTATTACTCTTATCTTTAATGAAATTTACATACCAATTTCTGTGACACTTCTAGTGGTGAGATGCACCTGAGTCGAATACTAGGCTATAGACTTAGTTGATTGATTATGTAATGCCACAAATGCAAAATCACCCACTACTTCTTCTTCACCTCTTTCGGCAACATTTGCATGCCTTGATTTCATTTGACCACGTGCCAAGTCATATTGTTTTTTTGGCAATATCTCTTGAAGTGTCTAGGCTTATTACAGTAATAACATCTGAATTTGTTCTCTTTGATACATTGCTAGCATTTATTTTTGTCTTTGCCTTTGAACTATGCACTTAATGCACTCATTTCAGTGGATGGATTTGATGCTTCTATCTGATCTAGCTTCCTTTCCTTTTGTACAAAAAAGTGTTAATAACTTATCAAATGTAAGTTGTTGGTTCTCCCCAAGTAGATGTAAGGACTCAACAAATGAATCAAAGGACAGTGGAAAACTCCGCATCAACAAAGCAACCATATCCTCATCATCCACCGACTTCTTAATAGCAAAAAATTGATCATTAAGATCCTTCAAGTACAATAAATATTTAGAGACTGGTCCTCCTTCCTGTAACTTGGTGGAAATGTTAAAACAAAAGATTTTTAAAATACAATGACCACCCAAATTATGATGCTTGATACTTATTTTGGAGATTTGTCCACAATATAGGTGCTACAATGGAATTTCTTACTTCTGGAACTAATGTAACTGCGACTGACAGTTTGAGAAGCATAAGTGCCTCTTTATGTCTTTTATCATAGTTTTTGGGATAATTTGTTGGTTTGTATTCTTTACCTAAGATCATAGTGGAAAAAATCACAATTTTCCTTGGCTATCAATTTTTCGACCCGAAAAAATCCTGATTTTTCAAAACATCGGACATCGGGAAAATCAGAAAAAAAAATCGGGAAAATCAGAAGAAAAAAAATTGGGAAAATCGGCAAAAATCGGCAAAAATGGGAAAATCGGGGAAAAAACCGGCAAAAAATCGAGAAAATTGGGAAAGATGAGGGAAAAACGGGAAAATTTGGCAAATAGGGGAAAATCGGTAAGCTAATTTTGACCCTATTGAAGTACAAAATTTGCATTTTTTAATGCTTGTCGCGGTTTTCCGATTTTTTTGCCGATGTTGCCGAGAAGATGTTTTCTAGACCCTCGCTGATTTTTTATTGATGCTGATTTTTTCCACTATGCCTAAGATGGTTTGTTCAAGATCTCTAAATTCAATAATGGTTAGTATCTTATGACTCCATAAACTGTAATTCTTTCCAATCAATCTTTCACACTTTGAAAAGAGTAAATGATGCTAACTAGCCATTACTAACACAAATCAAAGAGTGAAGACTACAATTTAGCACATGCTTACTACCATTGAGAGTACTACATCCAATCAGTTTCGTAAACCTATTTTGTGTCGATAGTATCTTTGAATTTCCACGCAGTGGCTGGGCAATACTTCCACTCTCCAATTCGCAGCATGTCATCATTCCTTCACACAGTAGTTTCATGGTCAATACCAAGGTGATGGCTGATCCTCGATGAGCTTACTTTTATCATGTGGATACACCACAAGATCACAGTTGTTGGCCCAATGAAAACTCCTCAATTTAGCAGCATATCAGATCGCAACAGGTCTGAATGTATACTTTCCTATATCGATATTACAGTAAGCAGATTTTGTAAAGTTCGAAGTCGACCATCAATGGTAGAAATTCTAGAAAAATGTAGAACATGGTCAAGATTTACCCATGCTTTCATAGCTTTTAATATGCACCATGAGAGTCATACACCAGTTGCATACATGCACTAATATTTATCCATGATTCTAGTGACTACAGGTGCCATGATCTCTTGGCAGATCATGTAAATTGCATCACAGAGATGTAATCACATATAGAGACCATAAAAAAGGAGAGAAAATTAATTTGATCTAAGAATGACTTTGGCAGGGTAGGCAGGTCTCGTTACAGTACTAAGGGGATTTTGAGAAAATAGATCTCACCGTAGCCTGGCTTCTCGAGTTTATTTCTACATTGTCACTGTAGACAGACATAAAAGAAAGAAAGCCAAGAAATAGTACAGGTTCAACATCAAATTTTGTAAAAGGTACAAGGTTATGAGGGCAAGATGGCATTGTGAAAGAAAGGAAAACCAGATGGCATTGAATTTTCTAGGTGGTATTGTACAACAAGTTTAATATTTTTAGAATTAAATGGTGTTTTTGGGACAAATGATAATAAGCTAGGAAACATGAACGCCCTCTAGAAATTCTATGTTGCTTTGTAATGTACCTGCGATTTTGAAGTTAGTGTTTTTTATTAGAGATGATCCTCTAGGAATAGAATGATTTTCAGAACAGAAGTATTTACTGAAACTTGATTAGCAAGTGATTGTGTGTGCGACAAAAGTTGTTTTTTCTCTGAGGAATTTCAGAATAGTCAAATTTAGAGTGTGTTGTTGTTATCTAAATTGTTACAGCAGTAAGGTTGTCAATCACCAAGTCTTAGCAATAAGTAGTAAAATCAGATGCCCTTAAGCCCAAGATGACCATGGAAAACAATGCTCAAGAGATATAGCACAATTCAGAGCTATTCAAACAAATAAATCATGAAAATTCCAGCCTCGACCACAGACAACCAATAGATAACCAACAATTCCTCCTACTATGCATTAACAGCTCACAGTCTGGACTCTGAGCCATGCAAAGGGTCGAGGGATTAAACAGCAACATCAAACCCTGCAAACAGACTGGCCAAAGAACAACTTGGCCTCATACATTAGTGACCAAACAAGTGAAAGCAACAATAACAAAATAGTGATAGAGCTCAAATGTAACAAAGGGCAAGAAAAACACAAGGCAGAGTCACTCAACCAAATAGCAATTCCTACCCATCAACCAAAAACAATGCACCAAAAAGGAAACATAGAGGAAGGTATGAGTCTACCTTTATCCAAACATAGCTGAACACACAATTTGGATGCAGTTCCAAACTTTTCAATAGCCAACAGTCAGTCAACAAAAATACTTACAACCCAAGCTAACAATCATGGCCAAGAAAGCACTTAACTGAATGTGCAAAGTGTCGAGCTCTCAACTACTCAAAACCAAAATGAAAGAAGATGCTACAAGGGAGAGAGAAGGATAGGCTATGAAAAGCACTTATCAAAAATCAACCATCAGATCTCTCACCAACAGACCTGATCAAACATAGTACACCCACTTCCCCCATGCAACGTTAAATTCAGATCAGATTCCTCTAGACACTTCTTAAACTGGCTTTCTGAAATTAGAGACATAAATTTATTATTCAGATGAAATTCATCTATATACTTCTTAAACTGGATTTCAGAAATTAGAGACATCAAGTTTTGGATCCATATCAAATTCATCTGTCTACTTCTTAAACCAGTAAAAATCACCAATACACACAAATGGAAGATAATTTATTGAATTTACAAAACCCTGCATATTCAGGAATTTCATTGGAATTCGGGTTTTCATTGGAATTTGGTTTTCAATTACACTAGAATCTAAGTTAAAAAGTCAACTAAACTGAGCCTACTAGAAAGAAGAAGAACCTACTAGAATGATCAAAAATTCTGAATCCATCAGGCCCCCAATTACAAAATACCAGATATCACTTTCTCATAGACTTGATCCAAAAAAACATTTAAGTTACACTTAGCCCAAAGAAAAATCCGATTCTTATGTGGTGTAAATTTTATCCTTTTATAGATGGAGGGTTTCTTTTCTATTACAACCAATTCTATTTTTCTATTGGTATTCTCCCTATTTTCTTCTTAACCGATTTCCTAACTAAATCTAGAATCTACTATTGATGCCGATTGTGATGTCCACTATCCCTTTGCCTTGATTGTTGACATGGCCCTCAGCCATGGTATTGGACTTGAGGTTGAGGTGGCTTCTTCATGTACTATTGAGGGGGGACCTAAAACGACTATTGGGGTGGTTATGAAGAATATGCACCTGGTGCTCCTTTAGGTCTGATAAATGGATCCTATTGTGAAGAAGACATAACTACATACTTGGAAATACTTTACCACTCTTTACCAATAGGATAATTGAAAATCCTTTTCATGTACCATCAAGGACATATTATTCTTCATGATCATTTTGGAAGCAAACATGATATTCATGGTTCTATCTTGAATAACCAATGTATCAAACTCCTCATTTTTTTTGGAATTTAAGATATCAATGACCATTATGGCGATTTTTTTCTTATTTTCCAACTCAACAACAAAGATATTGGCATCTTGTACTATGGTGGTTTCCAAATCCCATTCATCTTGAGCAATAATGAAATGGTTCCAATTCTTCATAATCACCACTAAACTTTCATCCCAATCCAAATGCTTTGCCCCTGCTGGATGGATTTTATAAGAATGCTTCTTGCTGAGATGATCTACTTCCTTTTACAATATATATTTGGTTCTCTTCAAATCCAGGACAATGGAATCCCTCTTATATCCACATGAATCAAAACTTCTACTTCTTCATCAAGCTTCTTGATCTCTTATTTAACCTAACTGAGCTCTGCATCCTTTAAGGTCATGTCTGCCATTACCTGGGCTAGTTGATCAGTTGGATTTGATGAAGTAGATGCTTATAAAGAAGTTCCTTTGGAGTTTAATAATTTGTAATTATCCTCTTTCAGGGTAGTTACTTATTTTTCCAAACCCTTTGCTTTAGTTTTATACTCTAGAGCCATCTTAACCATTTGTTCTTTTTCCTCCCATACTGCCACTAGTTTTGGAATTGTACGTGTTATATTGAAGGAATATTTAAATTTTTTCCCTTAATGCCTAAATTTGTTTATCCTTTCCTTTGAGGAGTCCCTATGCAAGAGAAAGGTTAAGAGGATCTAACTCTTTCTCAATCACTTTATTATCCAGTTCTATAGCCTTCAAAAGTTTGTATTTATTGGCCACTGTTTCATTCTTTAACTGCTTTTCCAATCTTTTGATTGTAATGTTGATATTTTCACATTCATGGAATGTTTTAAAACATATCTAAACAAGACATCTAATGTTAAATTACACAACTATACTTTGTCCAAAGGGATGAAGTCATCCACTTTGACTGTCATTTGTGTGGCTATGTATAGGTTTGGAGTCATCCTTTCCCTAGAGATAGTTGGCTCCAATACTTCCACTTTAAAGGTACCATGCTTGATATCGACTAAAGATAACAATTTATATTATCCTTTTGACATGAATTCTCCCTTGGGGAACATGCCTTTCTTCAACTATGTTCTTTCATATTGAATAAATGAGAATGGTCTTGCCAATCTAGATGTGTACAGGAGAGCTTGAGAATATTCCTCTGGTCCTTGGGGATACCTAGATGTTGGAATTTTTTTGACAATAACTGATGGCTTGGAAGAAGACGAGGTTGCCACTCCTTGCTCATGATGAAATTGTATGGATAACTAGTTCAATCCTTGGAATTTTAGTCTATGGTACTTCTTCCTCAGTTTTTTCCTTTCTATATCAAGGTTCTTTCAACATGGGTTCTCTTCATTCCTGCATCCGCCAAGAGAAGAGTTGGTATAGTATAATACTTTCTCTGTTTGCCTGGAAAAATGATTCTTTGAACCTCTTCCAAACTTTCTAAATTTTTTATCATGTCAAGTTGTTCAAGGGGATGGTGTACATATTCTACCAGCTTTAGATTCTTCCTCTTTTCTAAGATAAGATCCATAGTATCATAGTTCGTTTTGAATCCCAAAGGTAAATTTAGGTCCTTTAGCATTTCCTTCACCAACGCTTGAGTTGTACGGATCTTGACTATAAATGGACCGATTTGCTATGGAATTCTAAAAGTTATACTGCTTCTATTCTTCCTAAATTGGACCTCATCAGACTTAAATATTTGACCAATATATTATAGAGAAAAATTTATCGGAGTTATAAAAGCGAAGAGATGCTAGGGAAAGATTTTACATCCATAAATTCTAATCTTTGTATGATTATCAAGCAAGAACCAATCACCCCCAGCTGTGTAAGATAAATTGCAGAAGTCTTTTGTATTGTAGAAACATCCTACAGAGATAATTACCGTGCAGGATGGTATAAATGTCATCCATGAATTTATTAGAAAATTCATTATACCTATCATTCGTGGGGTGATGCAGGACTAGCTCAAGGATTAGATGCATAAAATGGTTTGGAAATTGGTAGAAAATCATGAATCATAAGTAGACCTAGTATATGAAATATCTAATAACAGAGAAGGTGACTATTTGTTCATTCATCATATCATCCAGAAATTGGGCAAAGTCTAGTTGGGCATCGGGATTAGCTGAGGTATGAGTAATCACTAAAAGAAATTCATATACCATCTCATCCATGAATTGGTCATTGGTATAAACTAGAAGTTGATGGATAAGTTCCATAGCAATGCAAGGGATCTTAGAAAAAATATCTGACCTGTAAGGGGGCTCTCCAACTGGTAATTCAACTTCAGATGGTAACACGATTTAGAGGAAACTTGCTTTATCATCTAGTGACAATTATATGTACTTAGTGGTAAAATAATCCTCATTGAATTTTTTGTGTGGTACATCTGGTGCAATGTTGAGCATTTTATGAATGTTATTTTTTGTTAATATGGAACACCAGCATAAATACCTATACCTATATATATGTATAGTTTGAACATTCTTTCTTGGCAGGATATATATGTCCACTAAATATATTTATATTATTCAACAGTCCTCTCAATTCATTGTGGTATTGCCAGTTTCAAGGCTGTTTATAGGGTGGCAATTAATGGCCATTTCAAGTTATCTGGGAGTTTACTATCCATTTTAAGCTGGCAATTTATGAACTATTCAAGAAGCCAGCCCTGAATGTTAACTACCATTTCTTAATTCTTTATGGTGGTTTAGATTGGATCTTGAATTTCGATAATAATAATAAAACATTTGCATTCCCATAACTGCCATTTATGTATAAACTGTATGTGAAAAAATATATATATAATAAGGTGAAAAATAATTCTCAAGTAAAATTTTTATCATGTACAAAAAGATCTAGAAGCGGTTTCTGCAAACTAAATAGTATATGTTACTAAATGCATTTCTCTATGGAATTGCTTTTACGATTTTCTATGTTGCACCTTGTGATAGCTAGAATGCTCAAGGAAATAGGAATAATTTTAATATCACTCAGGCAATTCTTGACTGGCCCACTCCAAAGAATGTGAGCTAGTTGAGGGGATTCCGGATGTTGTGCAACTTCTACAGGGGATCTATCCAATATTTGGGAGACTGATGAGACTCTTTGCTGATCTTACAAACAAGGATCAACTAAAATGGCAAAAGCAATAGAAGACACATTACAACACATGAAGAAGGTTACATCCAGCAATTATTTGAGCATATCTCAAAGCTCTTTTAAGTTGAATGTGATGCTTCAGGCACCAGCAGAGGGGAAGTGCTCATGCAAAATCAACATCTTGTTTCTCTGAAAGAAAAAAATTGATTGGTAATTATGAATCTATGATAAGGAGAAGTTGGCCAACATATGATATAGAAAAGTTCAAACAATATTTGTTCAGGTGGCACTTCATTTATCTAAAGCTCCAAATATACCAGCAAAATTTGAAGTATTCTTATACCAAAGAAATCACCAAGATGGACAAGACGTCTGCTATAAAAGATGTGGTTACAATTCACATGCCCAATTGATGCCATGTACCTAACACTGAACAATTCACATGCCCAATTGATGCCATGTACCTAACAGTTCACATGCCTGTAGTAAAGTGTGTAAAAATATCGATAAGAGCATGGTCCAGAGAATGCAAATTCAACGCTGGGATTTTCATTAGCCCAACCTACCATTTCACAAGAAGTTTAGGGTTTTTAAGCACTCCCACCAAAGCCAGATTTACAAATTATTCAAAAAAAAATTCAAGCATTCCTTCAAGTAATTAGCATGCATTCTCTACAAAGCTTACCTGATTAATTGATATTGATCCAAATCCGAAATCAATCAGTTCTGATCTCAGAATTCTAAGATGAATGTACAAAAATTTTCCAAAATCGAAGTAGCCCTTGCAGGCTTAGTGTTGCTATCATTTGTTGTTGCCACGTGGAGTGTGAGATACTGTTGAGTCTTGTAGCAGCCTTCTGCAGCTAACCCTAACCACCTGTAGCAGCCCACTGTAGCTGCTCGTGACCACCAAGTCTATTGATGCTACTGTAGGTGACCTGCTAACTGCTGTTGTTGCCAATCGTGACCATCAACGGGGGTTGTAGCAGACTGCTACTGCTACCTGTGACCACTAGTAGGGTTGTAACAAACTGTTGTTGCTACCTATGACCACTAGGTCTGTTGATGTTGTTGTAGGTGACCTGCTAAATGTTGTTGCTACCAATAGTGACCATCAACGAGGGTTGTAGCAGACTATTGTTGCTACCCGTGACCACTAGCAGGGTTGTGACAAACCGTTATTGCTACCTGTGACCACTAGTAGGGTGTTGTTTCTCAATTAGGACACCAACGAGGGTGTTGTTGCTTAATTAGGTCACCACCAAGGGTGTTGCTTCAGCCCTAGTCTCCACACAACCCTGTTATATTTTGTTGTTGCTTCCCTAGACCACCACCGCATGTTGTACATCACTGCTGCTCCTCGTGGGTTGTGAGAAGCCCTAGAAACCACCGTGACTATTGTGTGCACCTGTTGGAGCCCTAACAAAGCTCGAGGCCCTAACAGGGCTTAGGTTCATAGAGGGTGACCTTAGCAGGTCACCCGTGAGCTGTAGAATCCCCAACAAGAGCTAGGGTGCACAGTAGATCATCCCTAGCAGGGCTCGAGGGTGTTGCAACATACCCTATTTTGGTTAGGGTCACATGAAATGTACCAACGAGAAGAAGGAAAGAGTTTTAGTGTTGTCGTGAGCTTGTTGACCGCCAACAGGCTTCACACTGAGACCTGTTGTAGCCCTAGACCACCATCGAGGGTTATTACAGCTACTACGTATAACGGTAACCACCATAGTGACTGTAGTGTGACAATAGAAACCAAGAAAGCATAAATGTTGCCACTGTTGAAGAAAAACAACACCAGGCACCAAAATTATCTCTATCAACCTCAAGCAGCGAGTAGAGGAGCAGTCAAGTGTTGAAGTGTTGTGTCTATGAGATGAATTGCAAATGTCCTTTATTTATGGTCCATCAACATTTAATTTAGTTCCACATAATTAGGAGTTGACATTAGGGTTTAACTTCTTTTTCATATTTGACCCTTTGAATTTAATCTTTTGTGGTACAAAGGTCTTTTTGGTGTTTTGACTTGTGCCACTTGGTCCTTCTCTTGATGGTCTCATAGACCAAGGCTAGGGTTAAATGGTCCTCCAAGTATTTTTGTGGTCATAATAAGTTGTCTCAAGGGTCCCTGTAGTTCATTCATGCCCACTCAAAGTACATCTTCGTAAATAAGGAGAATTACTAAATGCTTTATCTTGATCTCCTCATGCCACCAAGATCAGGTGCTAGGTTTCTCAACCAAGGGTATCTAGTCCCTGGAGAAGGTCTCATAGCCCATAAATCAAGGAGAGGAGTGCATGACTTGCCTAGACCCGATCTAGGGCTTATGGTGATGACCTAGTAACTAACTAGGTGCCTCATCCCCAAGCTGCATCAAATGACTCAATGTCAAATACTTGGTAATTGACCAAGTGCCTCCATTCTCCTAGAGAATATCCCTTAGCCCCAGGCTGAGATCCTAGTCCCAGACTAGGTTAAATTCTTGGTTGTTGAATGTTATCATTAGCATGAATTCTTAAAATTTTGTAGACTGTAAGATAACAAAATACAAGTGCAGTAGAAACATCAACAACATCACACACATTGAACATGGTAGTTTTTCACAAGTAATGCTTTAAAGGACAAAACCCCCCAAAAAGAATTAGTAATTCATCTCTTAAATGAGATGACTGAGTCTCTCAATAATTCTCAAACCCTAACGGGTTTGTACCACAGATAAAAAATCTACGAAAAATGTATTTCATACAAAAATGAGATTAGGGCTTTCTGCCCTAATTCTTCTAGCTGCCCAAAACTTCCAGAATGGATGCCCAGAATTTATTCTTCCTACCTGAATCTGCCTAGACTGAGACTGAACTTTCCCGATATCCCTGTGTGATCCCTGTCAACTTGTCTGTGATCCCATTCAGCTTGCCCAAACAGTCTGCTACTACTCGAAACTCTCTGTCTACTTCCCAAGCCCTCTTTTCGAGCCCTGTCTTCTTGCTCGGAGGTATGTCTTCCCTACATGAATCCCTGTCAGCCTACCCGAAGTTGCTATCTTTCCTACCCAGACACTATCTGCCCTGCCCGAGCTCTACTGCTTGCCCGAAACCCTGCCCGAGCATCACTGCTACCTGTCAGAAGTCTATAGCAGGCAGACTATGGCTGCCCGAGGGTGGTAGCAGCCTGCCCAAGGGTGTTGGCAGTTGCCCAAGGGTGTCGGCAGCATGCATAAACCCTGCTAAGGATTGTTGTGAGTGACGAAGGGCAGAGGGAGGTGCCTGGACAGGAGATCTGGCCTGCCTGTGAATAGACCGAGACTGCCCGTGAGGGAAGAAGGTTTCCCGTGAGAATTCTGAAGGTGATGTGAGGGTTTAGAAGAAACCTTAGCTCGTGAAAAGAGAGAAGGTGTTGCTGCTATTGTTCATTAATCGTGAAACCCTAGTTTAGGATTCGACTATAAAATAGTGGGTGCCCTAGCTAGAATCCTCCATGCTAGGGCTTAACCACAAAAGATGTCCTCCACAATGTGAGCGAAAATCTTCCTTGAGTAGCTGTAGGATCATGAGCAAGTGTGTGTAACAAAATGAAATGGATTGATCTTCTTTTATATCCTTTGAATCACTTGTAAGTGGACCAAAATGTAAAAGAACAAAATAATATTATTTTATTATTTTATCTTTTTTACTTTTACCTTTAGTGGTACTAACGGGTATTTTTGCACTTTCACTTTGACTCCTTAGTGGTACTAAGGGTCCTTATGTATTTTTTACTTTTACTTTAGCCTTCTTCAAGTTCCATGTGGTCAAAACAAGTGGTCAAGGTGGTCCTTCATCCCCACTCAAAGTACGTCATCATAAACAGAGAGAATTACTAATGCTTTTATCTCACACACTATGTGACACCAAGAACGGGTACTAGGTGTCTTAACCAAGGGTATCTAAGACTTGGAGAAGATCACAAAGCCCACAGATCGAGGGTCAAAGTGTCTCAAAGTGTCTCAGTGGTAAAAGATTTGGCTACAGACCAAAGGGTCACTAGTTAAAACTTGGTTGATCCTTTTTTTTTCACCGAGAAAAAACCATATAGGTAATATTATTGAAAATTATGAATCAAGAGATGCGAGTGGCTACACCCAAAGTTCCACTAGAAGAACATAAAAACTAAGATAATCCATCAAGAGATCCAATACAAGCACAGTGATCTAGATATTTTGGCTAGGAGGTGGGTGTGAATGGTACCAACTCCACCCAGCATCATGAAGACTTGGGCAACAATTTATCAAAGAAGAAAGGGTCATCTTGATTCTTGATATGAAGACCCTCTGGTTCCAAGGATCACAGCCCTTAGCAAATCCATACGATCCTCGTAGACTTGCCCATAAATCATGTCAGGTAAATTTTTTTCAATGATACTCAACTCCTGCTGAACTTTCTTTAACCACTTTCTATCATTAAATCCTAGAACTCTGGGTTGTTTCATTTAGAAAGTAATGGTCCAGGGGGTCCTTAACACTGTCAAAGTGTTTGAACTAGTAATATTCACCAAAAACAGAAACAAACAAGCTATTTCCTGTTGAATACTTTCCTGTGGAAACTTGCACTCTGTCTTGGGAACTTTGAAGATCTTCCTCATTTATGTGGCCATGACCCACTACATTCTACTCTGCTCTTAGAAATTGTCACCTCTGATGCTACAGGAATAGCACTGAAACCATCTTAAATATGTTTCAACTAATGACACTTGGATTCTATTGCCAATTTTTCACATTCATCATTGCTCATCTCAGTCCCATCCGAGTTCTGTTCAAGTCCATTCTGTGGAGTATTTTGATCTTGAGAAGTTGCATCCATAGAATTTGTTAAGCTATTGGAACCTCAAAATCCAAATAGACCAGTGAATACTCTAGTTGATCCATATGAGTTGGTATACTGCCTGTAGAATACTCTCATGAGTAAACTTGTGCTCCATCTTGGGAACTTTGAACATCTTCCTCATTTATGTGGCCACGGCCCAGTACATTCAACCCTACTCTTAGAAATTGTCACCTCTGATGCTACAGGCATAGCACTCAAACCATATTCAATATGTTCCCAAGTTTCCAAGTGATGACACTTGGAATCTCTTGTCATTTTTTCACATTCAACATTGCTCATCTCAGTCCCATCCGATTTTTGTTCAAGTCCATTCTGCAGAGTAGTTTGATCCTGAGAGGTTGCATCCATAGAATTTGTTAAGTTCTTGGAACCTAAAAATCCAAATAGACCAGTGAATACTCTAGTTGATCCATATGAGTTGGTATACTGCCTGTTGAACACTGCACCTATTTTCCAGTCCTTCCCAAGCCAATTACACCACACTAAAATATCTTCTAATTTTTCTTTTGCCATTTTCCTTTTTTTAACAATCAATTTTTATTACTTTCCACGTTCTAGCATCCCTGTTTTCAGAAAATTCTATTATCTCCTTGTGGGATGACAATCTACCCATTCAATATAATAGTCCATTCTCAAGATAGAAATCAGATTAAACTCGGAAGTCCCTCCTTGCTTACACTCTTGGTAAATATCCTTGAAAACAACATCCGCGACATAATCCTTTATACTCTTCATGAGTAAATGGTTCCAATTGCAAGACCGTGCTTACTACTACTACCTTGTTGACTGTTGGGCTGGATAACATGCCATCAATTTTATTTGTTACCCCCTTCTTGTATTTGAAGTTTTAATTAATTCAGGAAGACCATCCTCTTAAAATGGTGACACTACTTTGTTTTGCTATGAGTTGGAAAGTGCTGCAATGGTTGATGATCTGTATAGATCACTGTCTCCTTTCTCAACATGTAGTGCTTCCATTTCTTCCCAGTTTGGACCAATGTGTATAACTCCTCGTCATAAGTTGGATAGTTCAATAGTGCCCCATAAAATAGCTTAGAATGGTAGCATGCTGGTCTTCCTCCTTGCATAAGTACTACTCCGAAGGCATTCCCTGAGGCATCTGTTTGAATTTGAAAAACTAATTGCAGGTTTGGCAATGCTAACACTAGAACTTTGCTAATTTTTCCATTCCACTCCTCAAAGAAAGTTTCTTGTTTCTTGCTCTGTGAGAAGGGCTTATTTCCAGATGTCCCTGCATGCAGAGGTGCAGTGCTTTTGGAAAAGTATGCTATAAATTTTCTTAAATAGTGAGTAGCTCCAATAAAACTCCAAACCTCTGTGACATTATTGGGTCTAGGCCACTCCAGTAATGCCTTGATCTTAGCAGGATCAAGTCTCAATTCACCATCACCCACAACGAATCCAATATAAATAAATGCTGCCAAGAAAATTCACACTTCTTCAAGTTTAGAAGCAACCCATTCTTTTGCACTATTTCAAACACTTTCTTTAGGTGCTGAATACGCTCTTCCCATGTCTTGCTTAAAAGAATGATATCATTGAAATACACAACTAAAGAATCTATAAATGGATGGATGATTTCATTCATGAGTCTTGTGAAGTTTGTCAGGGCATTGCAAAGTCCCAATAATAAAACAAGCACTTTATAAATTCCTTGCTTAGTTTTGAATATGATTTTCCATATATCTTCTTCTTCAATCCACACCTGATAATCTCCGAGCCTAAGATATGGCTTAGTGAATTATTTTGCATTTTGTAGCTGATCGAGCAGGTCATCAAAACTCAAAAGTAGATAGTGATTCATGATTGTTATATGGTTAAGTGCCCCATAGTCAGGGAAATACACATATGCCAAGTACCATCTTTCTTGAGAACCGATGTGATTGGTGCTCCACAAGGTGAAGCATTTGCTCTTATGATTCCTTGATCAAGTAATTCTTGGATTTGTCTCTACAATTCTACTAATTCCAACAATGACTGTCTATACAAACCAACATTTGGCAATTGGAATACTTGTAATTGAATCTCATGCTCCTTTGATTGAGTCTCATGCTGCACCCCACATTCTGGAGGTAACCCCTTGGGCTACTGGAAAACTTCCATGAACTGATTTATTAAAATGTCCCACTGCTTCCTCTGCCTCTTAGTATGGCTTGGGCCTCAAGTACCTGCTTCTAGACCCATCCCATCAGCTCTAGGTTTCAACACCAAGATCAAAATATTTCTATTGACATTAATCAATCTCTCCACTTGGTTGGTTGTTACAAGAGAGATCTTTTGCTTTCCTTTATACACACTCATGGGAAATGGATTTCCATTCTTGAAAAATATATACTTTTGACCCCTTATTAGGAAAATAGTATGACTATCTCACATGTAGGGGCTGCCAAACAAAATCACACAGACGTCCAATGGAATGTCATCACATTCCACCTCATCCATGAAGCACTAATTGATGACAAATTTGATCCTGCATTTTGCAATTTAGTGTATTGATGTAGAGAACCCAATGGATAAGGATTTGGATGGATATAGGTCTTTAGTCCCAACCTCTGAACTAAAGTTTCTAATATTAAAGTCTTGTGAGGCCCAAAATCAAACAAAGCATCGACTTTCATCATTTAGATTTGAATTTAACATAGAAGAGTTTTTCATGTTCTCCAACTTGTTTTGTTTCACTATTGTTGTTCTTGTGTTCTAAACTCTGGTGCAAGCCATCTTATCATCCTGGTCTAAATTGCATTCAGCTTTGTGTCCCTCCACAGTTGTATTCATGTTTTTCTTCCAATGATTTTTTCTGTTTTGGGGTTGAAGCTCAGGGTGCAGTTTCCTGCAGAAACAGAAAGGACATTTGGGTTGTGACAGTCCCAAATACTTCTAGTGCCGGCCAGGAGTAAGGCCGTCCAAAAGAAGAGGTGAGACAAAGACATCCTTCTTAGGCCCAATACAAGATTTCCGATCAGCATCGACCAGCAAGATTATCTCAAATGCTTTTTTGGTTAAGTCTGTTTTGATTGCTGCAAATGTTTTGAATGCAGGTTTGATGAGAACCCTGCAATTCCATGGTCAGCAATAACAACTTCACTTGGAATAATTGTGATTGCTATGTTAGTTGGTCACATAATATATGCTGCAGTAAACCGCATTGCCAAAGTGGAAAAAGACTTTCGTAAAATGGAGGAGTTGAAAAAGCAGGCTGAAGCAGCAGATATTGCCAAATCTCAGGTTGTTTATTTTCAAAAGCATACACTAGCAGCATAGCATTGTACTTGGGATTATGATTATTGAATAGTTCTTCTATTTCACTTTGAATATTTTCAGAACTTCCTTCAACCTGCTTGAGTTATTCGTGCAAATCAGTTTTCCTTTTGAATAATTTTCTCAAACTAGTTTGGTTAGTCAATTTATTTGTGAATAACTGGATCTAGAGTAATTCCTAATCCTGTTATCATTTTATCCATTGTTCTTACAGTTTCTTGCTACTGTTTCCCATGAGATCAGGACTCCCATGAATGGTGTTCTAGGTAAATGGCAGCTTATCTCACACTTCATTAGTTCTTGTAAGTTAAGCATATTGGTCCTGTGCCATTCTATTCTTTCTTTCATGTTTAATTTTAATTACACCTTGAGGCTTAGATATATATTTTTTATCTCCAATATTCTTTTACAACATTTAGGGCATGATGCTAACATATTTCCATGATAGTATTTCAGGAATGCTGCAGATGCTTATGGACACTGATCTTGATGCAACTCAACAGGACTATGCCCAAACTGCTAAAGCTAGAGGGAAAGCCCTCATAACTCTAATAAATGAAGTTCTTGATCATGCCAAGATTGAGTCAGGCAAGCTAGAGCTTGAGGAAGTTCCCTTTGATTTGCGATCCATTTTGGATTATGTTCTTTCTTTATTTTCTGGGAAGACTAGAGGCAAGGGCATTGAGATATGTACCAATTGCAGTATTACAAGAATTTCTGTGCCTATCACTTTGCGCATTTTCTATTTGAATCCACTCCCCAATTTTGTGTATTTCCTGTACAATACTAGTTTTTATTTTGTACCTTTGACATTTTCTAACCAATTGAATAATGGATGTGTATGTGCACCTGCCTTTCTTTGGTGGAGAGAAGCTTGCAGTATTTGTCTCAGATTAGGTACTAGATATCATTGTTGGGGAGCCTGGGTGATTTCAACAAATCATTACAAATCTTGTTGGAAATTTTGTGAAAGTTCGTTTTCCATCCCCCCTTGTCCTTGCTTTGCACTAGAGTACTTGTGCTAATATTTTAAAATACATTATGTACATTAAAAATTAAATGTTGGACCCACAAGATTTCAATTGTAGGGAATCAATTGTCATTGCCTATTAGCTAACTTAGTTTACTGTTTTTTTCTTTTACAGTTCACAGACAGAGGTCATATATATGTTTGTGTCCACCTGGCTGAAAATGTGAAGGTTGTAAGGGAGGCCAATGTTGAGGCGTGGTCAAAGAAGTTGACGGAAGATAGGAAGCAAAGTTCAAAAGGATCATGCAACACTTTGAGTGGGTTTGAGGCAGCTAATTCATTATACAACAGAGAAAACATCCAAGGAAGAAAAATTATTCCATGAGAAAATGACTGTACAAAGCACAATTACATATCATTACACTCTGCCTTGTGCATTGGCATTAGTGACTAATTCTAGTCTCGGTCCAGGTCTGCATCCTACTGTGATTGAATCCTTGCTTCTTTCTTTTCTGTGTTTTCCTCACTTGTTCTTTCTTTTTGTTCCAAGTGAACTAAGAGCACAAAAACAAGAAAAGCTAAAGCTTAGAAGAAACTTCCTAAAACTTCCTTTTGTAACTCTTGCCTATATGGTATCAATGTCAACATGGATCTAATATGTACATGGATAAGACCTCATTCCTTTGGAAGTTTGATGGTCCCCATCAAATTACCTTTATGACTGGATTTGGACTTCCTAGGTATTGTTGGACTGTTTTATAACTCATATTGCAAATTTGGAATCAGTTCTTCTACAACAGGTATAAGAGGCTCTTCCTCATAATGTCAAACCATTGAAAATCCATGACACTAGAATTTCCTCTAATTGGGAGCTTTATGGCCTAGAAGATTGGCAATGGATCATGTGTAAGGATAGGGGTATATGCTACAATGGCCTGTAATAATGTTGTTTTTGTTCCAGAAGAGTTAATTTAGTGCTTTCAAGGTATTGGTAAATTCACTTTGAATCAATTTGGGAACCCTATTACCGCTTCAATATGGAAACAAGGATGGCTATCAACTCAAGCCTTAGGTTTTTGGTGGATTATGATCACTCTTGGGAAAATTTTGTATCAAAAATGCAGAGAGTGTACACCAGACTTGGTGATTTTGTTGATGAACTAGTCTGGTATGAGTATGCCTACTGCCAAATATTTGACATTGTACAGTGTGATGAAAGGAGACATGAGACTACAAAAGATTTTGCATCGTATTTTAGTGACACCCTACTTAAAAGAGCTATCTAATTTCTGTAGGCTAGTTTTAGTTTAGAGAAAAAAAAGTGGGAAAAGTAGGAAAAAATTACTGAGTGCAATTCTTCCAAAAGGTAGTACTCTGCTAGATCACTTAACCAATGACATCAACGGTTATTCTTTTGAACCGTTGTTAAACATGGTAAACAAATTTGTTGCTAATATGAACTTGGCTAGATGGGTACTATTCCTAAAACCTAGCTTCTTGCAAATCACTGTGTATATCTAGTTTCAAATGAGACTATAGTTTATTATATCTACAAACTCACTGAAATCTCCTTTCGGGTGTTTAGAATAGAGATCTGTCTTTCTCCCCATGTCTGCGACAGCCCTTCAAGGTGCTAAAGTGCAATGTTTAGCTTAAAATCTTAGTTATGAACACCATGCGATTGGAAAGCTAGCTTGATCTTGCTCAGCCATGTCTGCACTTTAACGTTCACTACAAAATCATATTGCAAAATCTTCATTTGGAGGTTGTAGGATATATTACGATTGTCCTATGTAGCATAAGGACATATTCCCCATCCCCAAAGGGGGGATGGAAACATCTCCAACGATTGGGGACGCCTCCAGATCTGCAGCATTTTCTAGAAATCAAGTGTCATTTTCTGAAAACAGGGATGCCAGAACGTGGAAAAGTAATAAAAATTGATTGTTAAAAAAAGGAAAATAGCAAAAGAAAAATTATCTGTTAAAAAAATAGAAAACTGTGGTCCCAAATGGTGAGTTACCTAATGGTAGTACAATAGATTATAATAGATTTTTTTAGCATTTCATATTTTCCTAGAAGTATGATTATATTATTTGATCTGACATCAAAACAAATAGTGCAAAATATTCTTGTTGCTACTAGGCCATGGGAAAATAAATTAGAAATTGCTCATGACAAGAGGCTTAAGAAAGCTATCCCAAGGGTTAGCTAAACCGATTGTTGCCAATGTTGTTGGGAATTTGGCTAGTTCGGTGCCACTAGATGCCAGTTTGAATCCGTGGGGTCAAGTGCACTAGCCTATGCCGATGGGTTTATTAGGAATGCAATCCACAAAAGCATAAGTATCCCTTGGGTTTCTCTATGAGGTTTTCCTTATTAAAAAAAGTCTTAAAAACCTTAGTGTTGAAAATTTCATTTGCATCAAGCAATTAATGCAAGTATGAAACTCACCTTTTTCAAGAAGGTTCCTCCTTTAGGACTTCTATAAATTAATTTGTAACACATCAGCGGAACAATGAAAATAATTCAATTCAATTAGCCCCAAAATTCACAGCAATTCAAGTAGAAAAGATACCAATCATTCCAATCAGTTTACAACTTTCCAGCCCTCTAGGGAAACTTCACCCGTGAGCTGTAGAATCCCCAACAAGAGCTAGGGTGCACAGTAAATCAACCCTAGCAGGGCTTGAGGGTGTTGCAACATACCCTAGTTTGGTTAGGGTCACATGGAATGTACCAACGAGAAGAAGGAAAGAGTTTTAGTGTTGTCGTGAGCTTGTTGACTGCCAACAGGCTTCACATTGAGACCTGTTGTAGTCCTAGACCACCATCGAGGGTTATTACAGCTGCTACGTATAACAGTAACCACCATAGTGACTGTAGTGTGACAAGAGAAACCAAGAAAGCATAAATGTTGCCACTGTTGAAGAAAAACAACACCAGGCACCAAAATTATCTCTATCAATCTCAAGCAGCAAGTAGAGGAATTCAAGTTCTTGTGAGTTGGAATTCAAGAACCAATAGAATTCCAATAAAATGAGTCAACCATAATGGTTGAATTGACATATTTGTCATAAAAAAACTACTTTTTTGTTCATATTTTCAACATATCTCCTTGTGTTTTTACTCAAATTTCGATGGGGAGAGTTCATTGGATGCAGAATTTGATTCTGCATCCAACGATTACCCACACTGCATACTTTTGACGGAATCCGCTACCCCAAAAACAAGAAATACTTGAAAAAATGTGATGATGATGTCTTCATCACATTTTCAGGTATTTCTTGTTTTTGGGGTAGTGGAGTCCATTAAAAGTATACATTGTGGGTAACTATTAGATGCAGAATCAAATTCTGCATCCAACAAGCTCTCCCGATCGAAATTTGAGTAAAAACACATGGAGATATGTCGAAAATATGAACACAAAAGTAGTTTTTTTCTTTTTTCCTCCAAAATTAATAAATATTATTTTATTATTTTATTATTTTAACTATTATTTTATTATTTTCCTTAGGAGGCCCATTTTAATTCTCAAAATTCCTCTAATGTATAAGGATACTAAGATCGCGCATCTAGAGACCATGTTTAGAGAGAGAGCGGTCGCTTGGTACATGAAGTATAAGAAAGTTGCCATCGTAATATGGACCCAATCACTGGAAAAAATTAATGGGGGCCTTGTGAAGGAATTTTAGAATCATGAGTCTAAGTCTCGGTGCATTACTGAGATCAAGGATATTAAGAAGAGAGGATTAAGTAGAGCTTTGGAGAGTCTGTGTGGCACTATGACCAACGATTCAACACTTTAATGGACCAACTAAGTTTTTAGATCATAGATGCACAACTTTGATAATGGTTTTTTGCAATTATGCTGCTACATATCATAATTCCACTTAAACAACATAAGGATGTTACTCAAGAATATTCCTTAGATATTGCAATACAATTAGAAACAACTATAAGAGGTGAAGCATTAGTAGGAATGATGAAGGTATAGACACATCTAGCTGAGCTAATTGTACAATTGCAAAAAATTTCTTGGTAAGGAAGTCATAGAATGTGTGTGGTGTAGCTTCTATAGAACACAAGGACATTGCAAGAATGAGTTCCTGACACTCAATAGTAATCTAGGTTCCAAAGCCCCTAGCTCTTTCCTTGCAACACTTACGTCTGAGAGGTGTGAGATTTGTCGTGTATGGGGAGAGTCATCACCTAATTGCTTAATATTGTAGAACTATTATATCTCAACACATGAATCATCTTGTGAGTACTACAATTCTGTTAGACATGATGTAGATAATTTTTGCGTTGTATAATTGATGAAGGATAATATAGTAGATTCCTACAAGGTTCAAGGAACTAAAAAATTAAGGCACGTGGCCTAGGAGGACAGTAGGGAGTAGTACATGGGGTATTTTTAGGCCAAGAAAGAGGTTATGGTGATGGTGGAATACAAGTGCTTGTTTCAATTATGGTGAGATTGGGAACTTGACGAGATTCTGTACTAAGCCACACAGGCTATGTGCATATTTTTTAATATGGTGATGGTAGAACCAAAGGGATATAACCATGGAAAGGATTTGGTGCAAGTAAACATAGTTACACGAAGAGGTGACCCGACAAGACAGGATATTGTTGGAGAATGTAGTGGAGATATGCAAGATAATCAAAAAATAAGGAAAGTTGCACAAAGAGTGGTCAAGGAGGCCTCCCAGCTCGAGGAATACCTACGCCAACATAATTAATGTACAATATGTGTGCCAACAAGCAAAGGAATACTGCATAGTATGAGGTCACACAACTCAAAGAAAAAATACTCAAGAACTTTGTACAAGATCCATCAAGAAGATCCAATAATTACTTTTTCTATAGAAGTTTGTCAATATATTGAATGATCCTCATGCTGTAAATAAACTAACAAAAATGCTTTCCAACTTTCTAATATCTAATGAAGTTGACGAACCTATCTATGTGCCTCTTCTTGAAAGGAATGCACGCAGGGTGGTCATAAGAGTAAGAAACTGAAAGGATTACATGTTATCCCTCGATCTGGGGGGATTTGAAATGAAATATGTAGTATTGGATTTGGGGGTATTTGTCAATGTTCTTCCTAAGAAGACTTGGGAGTTTATGGGTAAGCAAAGTTAGTTTGGTCTCCCATACAACTTAGGTTGATAAATCAGTACAAAGTGTGCCCCATAAGAAGGCTAATCAATGTATAAGTTAATGTTAATGGTGTAAAGATAGTAGCCATGAGTAGAAAAGATTAGTTTTTCATTTAATCTAAATAAAATTAGAGAAATAAGAGGGAAGATAAATAAAAACTAAGAGAAAATAGGAAAAATAAAATGAGAGGTAAAAGAAAATAAATAAAAGAGGGAATTTTTCATGCAACATTCTATGTAGGACTAATGGAGGCAAATTGGAATCCATTATTGATTGAAGAATGACTTCTCTAGTGCAATGTTGTTAGCACATAGACAAAATAGCTCAATCAAGAACATTCTAAAGAGGTATACAAGTTCTTTTTCTAGGTCGTGTCCAATTGATTTTTTTTTGTCAATTGACATATAAAATAGACTATCAGTTCATCCATAGAAGCTATTATTGGATATCCATCATGGCTTCCCATATGGAATAGTTTCACGAGCTTTGAGGGTTTTTATTTGGAGGGGTTGAGGCAATTATTTTTGCTTACCCTATATGCACGCCTTTCCACAGGACAGTATGGGACCACAGTATACCTTGGTATCACTAGTATCTCACTTTCCACAGGACAGTATGGGACCATACCATACCTTGGTATTAACTTCTTGAGGCCCTCCATCATCTTTCTATTTCTACATATTCAAGAGGTTGGATGAGGACATTGTATGTGTTTTTGAAAAAGCTTTCAACTTGTTCTTAGGATTGTCTAGGTTTGCATAACTTGCCAATTTTTCTTATTCAAATAATCAATTTCTTGTCATTATTATTTGATTTAATGATTGTAATGGATTTCCGACTCACATACATATTTATTGTATTTGGTATTTTTAATGCCCTTCTTTGGCCTCTACTTAGCCAAATCCGGTTGTAATTTTTTATTTTAGGTCAAGATCTATTCAATTTTGGGGAATACAGGCGGTCAGAGCACCTCCCTCTTGTAAATCTTATTAATACAGCAAAGAAGAAGGTGAGTACCACCATTTTACATTTTTAATGACTTATTTTTAATTGGGTGCTCCATTTTATTAGAAAGCCATTTTAAATTTGAATTGACATTCAATTGGTCTTGAAAATTGAATGATTTTAGTTAAGCTATGTAATATAGTTTATAGGGTTTTATGAGTTATCATGAATACTGTGTTTTTTTAAATTTATTAGTATCTTCTTTTGTCATATTTTGAAGTGTTTTCTGAGTACACAAATGGAACTTGTGATTTTGTATACCATCTTCTGTCAAAATGTTGGTGTATGATGTTATTAAGATCAAAAGATTTAAGAGATCACCTACGATGTTAGTGTTACTGATATCGGATTCCTGTCAATCCAGAAGCATGGGGCCTACGGCTTCGTAGTGCACTAGAATAGGTTTTGAGAGAAGATAGCCAACAAACTCTTTTATATCACTGTGGGAGTGCTATTTTCAATGCATAGTTATGTCTTGAGATGAAATTTCTAGGGTTAGAAGTAAAGATCATCCCATCCCTTTAATTGATTGACTCACCTTACAGGTTTTGAGTGATCATTTACTTGAATTAATCTGTGTCCAAATAATCTTGCATATTATCGCCAATTTCCTTTAAAGTTTAAAGTGATCATGTATTTTCACTAACAGCTTTCAGTAACCAATCCTCATTTTTGTGAATGACGTATACATTTTTGTGTTCTTTACAATTATTATCACACATTCTAAAAGACAAACCAACAAATACTACATCCTTTTGGAGTGAAGAGAAAACTTGCATGTGTAATCTTGGAAATACAACTATAAACCATTCATTTCTAATATCTTTTAGAAACGAGGTTGACATTTATATAATAAACTAAGAAAAAATTATGGCTTTGAAATAATAGCCATCACCATTCCGTCGGATAAGAGCATGGATTACTATGGTAGTTGTCGTGCAGGTTTTGCATTATAGGAGAATTAGAGGATGATTGTTCCCAACATGGACAAAACCATGAATTGGGCCTCATGTTATTAATTCAATTGGGAAATGAATCTTGTCGGCGATCATGCAGGGATTTTCTATATTTCATAGAGGAAGCATTTTCGGTTAAGCCAATACAGAAAAAAAAAACCTTTGGAAACCTTATAGGGTAAATCCAGCCTATCAACACGGATAGATATTTTCCCACCTTTAAAATTGGATGAAGATGACATGATCGATCCATTCCACTATTCATCCATAAGCAAAATCGAGTAAACCTCCTATTACTTGTTGTTTGAATTGAACCACTGAAATAAATGCTTTATCCTTCCTTGGTTATAATCTCATTCACGAGCTTATTTATAACGGATTTTTGCTTGGGGATGTATGTATTATGATAAATTGATGGCTCGCTGATAATGGATCTTTTGATGGATCAACCAATTATGGAAGTTATTATATCTGCACTGGTGTGCCCCCATCAACACCTTACCGATCTGTATATTTACATATCTGTATATATACATTACGTATCTTTATCTGGTATTTTGGAAACCATGCCTTGAGTTGCTGGTACTCTCTAAATTGTTGGCTAAGTGAAACTTGAAGGGATCACACCTCAATTGCAGGTCAAGTAAACATAACCTTTTCAACTATTCAAATGTATTTTTTTCCATGGGATCAACGGACTAGTTTTGCTAAACTATTTCAAAGTCATTGTTCGT
>LPNX010960636.1:84025-126922 GCA_001517045.1 Pseudotsuga menziesii | reverse complement strand
TTGTTAAGGTCTCGAAAGTCAGTACAGACGCGAATAGTCCCTTGCTTTTTGTCAACAGGAACTGGGTTAGACACCCACTCAGTCAAAGAAATAGGATATATAAAACCATCTTTCAAGAGCTTCTCAACCTCTGCCTTCACAGCCGCCGCTTTACACGGGTTCACGGGGCGTAATTTCTGCCGAACTGGTTTGGCATCAGGGTAGGTACGGATCTCATGTTGGACAATAGATGGATCAATGCCTGGCATCTCCTCATATGACCAGGCAAAGATATCACGGAATTCCTTGAAAAGGGCAGTATAGATAGCAATCTCCTCTAGAGAGCAGTTTGCTCCTATATAGATATTTTCCATGATATCTGGGTTGACGGAAATGTTGATGGGTATAGTAGCGGAAATGTTTGCCATATTCCCCTCGTCAAACACCCCTTCCGTAGGCAAAGGGTTCACAGGTACATCAACATCTCCAGGCAGTCTCACATGGAACTCTTGGTTTTCAATCTTGCTTAGCTCTGGAAGGAAATAAGACCGGTGATGAAGATCCTCACATATCTTCTCACGTGCACACATAGCTTCCAGAATGGCTTCATCGGAAGGTAAAATAGTTTCTAAGCAATCTATGGAATGTAAAGAGTTCTCTGCCCATGCAGGCATATAAACTTCTTCCAGATCATCCGAGACTGAAAGAGGATCTGGAATAGGATCAGCAGTGGTTTGGGTAATAGCTTGATATGCCACTTCCACTGCTGACAAGGGCACTTCCGGTTCTTGGGGGGTTGGGAGAACCCAAGGATCAGTCCTATCCACCACTGAAGTGATGGAATTCCCCACACTAGTGGAACCAATATAGTTAACTGGGGCTGGGATGTCGAATGAGCCCATCAAAGATGAATACAATCCAGCCCCCAAGCTCTGAGCAGGCTTGGCCTGATCAACCAATGGTACATTGGATTCTTTAGACTCTAAATGGCCCTTTCAAGTAAAATCAAGTTGGTCAACAGTAACCAACTTGCCCTCATGTGGGAATACCACGACACGAAGAACAACCGATGCAACAGTAGTCATTGCATAAGTCCAATTCCTCCCCAAAAGAAAATTATAGTCCAAGGGGGCATCAATCACTTCAACTTCAACAGAGACCGCTTTGCCTGCCAACTTAATCTCGAAAGCTGGCAAGATACCATGTGGACGGAAAGACTGTCCATCGAAAGCAGTAAGTAAAGTGGTTGATGGGACCAGCTCTAGGGATCCTAGAGCTTTCCAGCATGCCAGGGACATGACACAAGTAGAGGCTCCCTCATCCACAACAGCTCGTCCAATGGTCTTACCACCATGGACAACATCTATGGATAGGGCTACATGGTAAGGGAGGCGAATTTTGACATCAGACAAACAAAGCTTCGCCGTGAGACTTGAAGATTCCATACTACCTAGAGCCGCTAAAAGGGCATCCCGCTAGGCGGGACAACTTTGAAGCACCTCCAAAGCAGACATTGCACATGGGGTTTGAGCTAGATCTTCAACCACTGAGTAGTTGGAAGCAGCCCTATTGGGATTATGCAAAGTCTTCTTAAAGACACCTTTGGGTATCTTTGGCATTATTTCCAATGTTTTCTCTATAGTAAGAGGATTGGAAGGTTCAGCTACAGCTTTATCCTTCTCCTCAGTCTCTTTCTCCTTCTCATAGTTCTTGTTCCTGGTTTGCAACAAAGTGGAGGATCTAACCATGTTGATATAATTAGGGTCAGAGGCAGTTGAACTGCCCCCTGCTACAGTAGAAGCTGACGCAGAATTCTGTCCTTGGGGAAATGGATCCTTCAGGACCGCCATTGGTTGAGTTTTTAACAGCTTCTGAGCTTGTTCCATGAGGGGACAAAGGTGGGTCAAATGGTCTCCCTGGCACAACTTACAAGGAAACTTGACTTTCTTTTTATCTTTCTTGCCCCCATCAGCATTGTTTGTGGGCTTGGGCTTGTTTTGGTTTTGGTTTCCCTCTCCTTTTTTGCCCTTCTTCTTCTTACCGTCGGATTGCTGGTTGCCCTTTTGAGAAGATTGAGCAAATACATTTGCATTTTGGGGAGAGGGGGCAGCCTTTGCTGCCTTCGCTGTAGACTATTTGACAGACAAGTGTTGAATTTGTTTTGTCAAAGACTCTACAGTGGGAGAAGTGACGGACCCAACCACACCATCGGCATGGGGTCCAGGCTTAGGTTTCTCGGCCTCATGAGAAGGCCTTGGTGCCTCAGGGATAATCTCGTATAAGATCCCAGACTATGAGTAGATCAAGTCTAACTGCTGGGCCCTGAGTATGGCTTCTTCCTCGCTAGTCACTCCTGATGTAGAAACATCCTTAGATATATAGGGCAATAAAGATTTAAGGAACCATTCTAGTAAAAACTCAGGAGGGATGGTAGCTTTAATAAGGCTCTTTCGCCTCCTCCACTCTTGGATATGATCCGAGATGTGGGTTGCCTTATTTTGTCTAAAGGTGGACAACAAGTCCGTTCCGAAATCGTAACGAACTGGAAGCTGAAAGTGGCTAAGGAAAGCGGTAGCCAAGTCCCAGAAGATGCTAAAAGCAGCAGAAGGCAGCTCAATGTACCATTTTGCTGCAGTGCCAGTTAATGTCCTTTGGAACAGCCTAATTCTCACTGAATCTTCGTTCAATGAGTTGGAAGAACACCAAAGATGGAAGGTGGTGGCATGCACCCCAGGATCTTCACCATCTTTCCCTTCGAACTTAGGGATGTCCGAAGGCAGTTTGGTGGGAACAGGTGGCCACAAGGGGTCATGCCTCACCGGATCGTTCATCAATTTCGATAAATCTGGCAAGTTCAAAGTTGCCAGAAAAGGAAGCTTTGGCCTAGCCGGTGTAGTAGATGTACTAGCTTGGGTATTAGAGGGACTTGCCCCCACATTCCCATAATTAAAAGTGGGGTTGCCCCCAGACACCGGTTGTGAAGTGGTTATGTTGCTTTGGAATGGGTTCCATCCATAGGCCACCGGATTTTGGGTGGGGGGTGCAGTATAACTAGGTCGGCCCATCCCCATAGAAGCTGGGGTCTGAAAGACTGGAGCTGGTATCCCTCCACTAAACAAAGAGAAGGGATATCTCGTATATGGGGTCGAAATAGGTGTTTGGAAGCTTTTCCCATAAGAGGTGTTGGCTCCAAACTGCACTCCTACATATGAAGGAGGTGGACCTACGTATGGATTGGAAGGGGGTATGTGCCCCCCATTCCAAGGGAATCCTTGGACAAAAGCCGAGGATCCCACCGGACCACTGTGGGTAGGGTAAGGAAAAGAAGAAGGTATTGTAGGTATACTGGGAATCCCAGTAGCCATATCACCAGACATACTTCCTATGTTCGAGTAAACCGGTGGTTGAACCACTCGGCTTGCTGGAGTTAAGGGTGTGGAAGGTAAATTAGATCTAGGGGTACTAACCGGGGGAGGTAGTACCCCTTCAACCGGAAGGGTTGAGGTGAAAACAAATGAACTTTCTCCTTCAAAAGACATAGCTCTACCTACAGGTACACCTAGTACTGGTGAACTAAAAGGCCTAACCTGCACTATCACTGGATCGTTCAAATCAGTCAAGGGGTATTATAATGTCTTGCAAGCTCGTCATCTTGCAGCTCTTCTATCTCAACTGTGTCTAAATCAAAGCGGTTAGCTATTAACTCAGGTTCACCAAGAACCTCACTAGTTCCTACCGGTTCAAAAGAACCACCTGTGCTTAGTCTCCGCCTTTGAGGTAAAGGTGGAGGTTCCAGTGGTGTGAGAGGAGGAAGGTTTCTCAACCTTCTTGACCTTCTAATCTCTTGGTCCTCCAGAATTAAGACTTAAAAAACAACACACCCTAAGGCCAACTAATCACAAGCAGATCCAGAGAGCATACACTAAAAAAAAAATATCCTAGGTCTCAAGCAATCAAAACAGGCTATAAAGATATACCTTCCAGAAGAAGGCCGATGAACAGTTACTTGGCGTCCTTGAGGGGTTCTCAGGCACAAGCAGAGGAATCACCCAACCGCCCTCCTGCACTTTCCACAAGGGTTACCTTCCAAGTCTGTTCAAGGTCAACCAGAAATAACCTTCCGCTTTACCTGTGTATGAGCCCTAAAAAGACAAGAGACTAAGGCTACCTTGACAATACCTACTGTCTAGGGGGACAGTCGCAAGCCGAACTCGTATGCATGAGCAGGGTAGCTGAGCCCGAAATTCTGCCTAGACAGAATCCTCAGATGCGTAAAAGTCCTGGGTTACGTCTTGACAAGGATTCGGGGGGTTATCCCCTCTGTCCAAGTCTCCACGCGGCCTCGTGCTTAACTCCCTTTTGAGAGGAGCTTCCCAGATACAGCGGTAGAACCAAGGATTTACCTAATGAATGGCCGACTACGTTTGAGTTTATAGTTTGTGGGAAGTTTACACTCCCTAACCCACAAACCTAGCCTAAGCTAGTAGGTGAAAGGCCCTAAAAATAAAAACTTACTAATAGATTTTAAATTTAAGTGTTAATTTTAAGGGTTGTTCTTTACTCAAAGGAAGCGGTAGTGATGGACTGTGTGGTGTTTTGACTCAGCAGAAAATAAATGAAATAAAGGTGCATCTAAAGCAGACTAACACTATAAAAATAAGCTTCTTTTCATTTATTTTTTTTTCAAATATATATGATGAACTATCAGCACTTAAATAAGAGAAACTAGCCTATATGTTTTGTATTTTTCTGAGATATGTATTTCTTAAACTGAAACAAACACTATTCTAATGCAAAAATTACAATGCAAAAGATTATCCATGTTTTATTTTTCACTTTAAAAAATGCTCAAAAAAGTACTGTGCATGTATAAATGCAATGCTTGAGAAGACTTGACACTTATAGACTGTATAAAGAACACAAACTGAAACTAAAAGGCAGACAAACCTTAAAAACCAGCAAAAGAAGCAGGCCAGGACCTCAACTTGGGTGCAAACAATGACCTAAAGATCACTGCAGACTTTCAAACAGGCAAGTACAGACCAAAAACTGATAGACAGCAGACTGGACAAACAGAGTCTAAGACCTTGATCACTGATCTAGACTCAGGCACTCAACCAATAACCCAAACAGGCCAGAAAGTTTCAAAATGCAGACAGTACATAACACAAGTAAAAAGAACCCAAGGGCTTCGAAAAGCACTCAAACGTGATCACCTGATACACTCAGACAACTCTGCAACACTCTTAAAGAAAGCCTCAAAAGAAAACAGGACTTATAACATGCCAAAGAACAAGCAAACTTCAACACAAAAATCGCAGTCTTCAGGAGTATGCACGACTGTGTAGTAGTGCAGGTCGTGTATGATGCGCGACTGTCTATAAGGACAACCCGCGCATGTAACTCGATATGCGCGACTGTCTAGAAAGACAACACGCACATGGGTATAAAATTTTCTCAGAAAACAGAGAAAAACCGAGACTTTCAAATGCTGTAAGTATGTAAGAAAGCAGGACAAAAGATCACAAACAAGACTTCGAGCAATTACTGGCCAGGACAACAAAAAAAGACCTAAAGCATACTTGGCATCCCCAGCGGAGTCGCCAGTTCTGTTGTAATGGATAATTCACCTAATAACCTAGTTCTGGGGGTTACCAACATACTATGACCTTGCAGACAAATTTGATTATAAAAGCACAAATAGGAAATAAGGAAGTAGCAGGAACTTACTTGTAATAAACGAAGGTTGATCCAAGCTAACTTCTTCTTCTTTGCTTCGCTTCTACAATCTCCAGGATAGTTCCTCCTTCAACCTGTTAACAAATATTCTTCCAATATATAGTATGATTCATATATAAAGATGCAGGTTAGGCAAATCACATATTATAATGAAATATAGACATTTACCAAGCCACAACACATGAAACACAATATGGAAGAAGTAATTTTCTTTATTAACAATAATAGAGGGAGTTTAGGTTGCAACCCAATGTCTGAACAAGGGACTCCTCTGTCACCAAAGGACTCTGAGTTTCTCTGCTCCAAAGATTCTGTAGAAAATCCACCAGCATAACTTTGCTCTCCAAGTATCCATATCTAAAACCCTCCCCAAGGCCTCTATTTATATGGATGAAATGAGGCAGTTCTCGAAGGTTAGGGAGGTTATAGCAGTTAATGAGATTAAGGTAAATGAAACAACTAATCTCCCATTAACTCATGTTTTTAAAAACTAATTTTGAGGAAACTATGCGCGGGTATGTAGTAAAGCAACACGCGCATCATGCGCGACTACGCGCGCATAGATGTATGCACGATCTGCTGGACATAATACTCGTGCATATGCGCGAGATGCCAATAGAGATAGTCGCGCATGCACTCAAAATCTCAAAATAGCAAAGTAACCAGCTGGGCATATAGGTAATGTATTTCATCATCAACCAAGGTATAATGAAACTAGGAAAACCTCAATCCATAAGTGTCCTTTTGTGTGCCGACCTGAGGGATGTCAGCACTCGGACGGAGAGGTGCCAATCAGCTGTATAACAGTATGGAAATATTTTAGTGAGATGATATTCAATAGGTTGTTTGGGAAACCATCACAATGTCTAGGCCATTTAGCTAATGTGAATGTATGTCACTTATATGTAGTACCATCATAGTGTCTTAGTTAGTTACTTGTTATGAATGTTTCCCACTCTTTTATAAAACCATCTCGATGTCTACACATCCATCAACATTCCCTTTCACTCAAGAGGAATTCTTCATCACAAAAAGATTGTCATATAAGTATATAAACTTTTCCTTGGATAGATACATGGTGACAATTTTGACTACTTGTTCATTTTTGGATATGTACTACAATTTCATTTCTAACTTTTGTACCATGTCTTAGATGCAATGGTATTTGTTCTCTAGATCAAATAGCCTTGTGTTAATGACTGCATTTTGATGTAAATTTTCTATATTGAGTTCCACATAAATCAGCTTCCCACTAATACAGGATATTTTAATTGATCCAAGCTAAAGAAAGACACCAAAATGCTCTTTCTATATGCGACACTCCTCTTAGTAAAAGTATGTATATAATTTGTAACTTCACATCATCACCCGATATATCTCTTTGAATGCATCCAAATGTACCACACAGATACCCATCACATGCTTTTATGCAACCCAAAATGCATGCCTTAGCTCACATAAATTGGCTTAGAGTGTTTACTATAAAGCAAGTATTGGGCCTAGTGTTAACCAGGAACAATAAATATTTAGTCAACTAACCACCAAATATGAACCTCAAGCATAATATATCAACTTCTCCATATTTTTCATCATATTGTTTTCCATCAAATATGAATCAAAAGAAGAATCACTCAGCTTCTCCATATCTACCTCGATAGGTATAGACATAGACTTGTAGTTCATCATTTTAAATCTCTAAGGATTAATTATGTACTCCCTTTTTCAAATGAATATCTCAACAGGTATATACCACACTTCTGATATGAATATTTAATGTAGAAAGATAATACCCTTCATATTGAACTTAGAGGCTAACTCACTCTTGCACTGGAAATTAATATTCGGTGTTCCCATAATGGAATAGATCATCACTTGTACGCCACCAACAAAAAATGTTCACTATCAACAACCTTGTAGTAAAGAACGAAATACACATCATTCTTTGTGAAGTCTAAGCTTATCAAGTACATGTTTCTCTTGACATACTAAGTCCTGGGTTCCTACTTGAGTCCATATAAAGCCTTCTTTACCATCAACAAGCTATGTTGCAACTACTCAATATGTGTGGGAGCATACTACTCCTTTTGCTTCTAATTATCTTGCTCACTATTCATCTAGAGACGTTTCACACTCTACATCTACGTATCTTACACTAAAGGAACTTGTTTCCATCTACACTTGTTGATATTTTATGTATTCATCTGCAACATCTCCAGTAAGTGGGTTTATTGAGACAAGCCTCTTGATCTCTCAAGAATACCAAAATACTTTTCATGAATGTGTGTGAGCATGTAAACTAGCTAACCAAAACTGCATATTTGATCTTGTAGATCCACTTGGAATTCATCACTGGCCTCCCTTTCAATCTTGGAAATATCTCCCTAAGGTTATCTCTGGAATTTTCATATCTTCCTACATATTGCAAGGTAACATGAAGCTACATTGACCTCTTCCTGATCATGCATCGTCTTTCAAAAAATCCACTGGTTCTACTAAATCTATTGTCTTGTCCTTATAGTCAGAAGTATTATCACTATAGTATATGGACACTCATCTTTTGGATCCTCCTACTTCTCAATATCAGGCTTCATGTGAAAACATCTCTATGTCTTGAAGGTTAATATCTTCATCTTCTTCTTCCTCAAAAAATTGGTGTATGCTAGACAACCAAATATATACTTTCATGAATGATGCCTCAGGAGTATTTTCCTTCCAATATCTACTAAGGACACTTTCTCTGAGCATAATTGTCACATTAGATATATCATGGATCATCCTCTCCACAATATTTACAATGGAAAATTACACAAAATTTAACCCCTACTAATTTAAATAGTTGTTATATTCATCAAAAATAATAATTCAAGTTAAGAAAATAAAAACTTATTACAGAAAGTATAAAATATTTATCTTTGTTTATTTTTTTGATCCCTCTTGATCTCTTCCTTCTTATATAAATTCTTGGACTTTCTATAAGTGTACCCTTATCCATCGTTTGATCCAAAGACTTAATATTTTTCTTCGTGAATTATTAAACTTCCTAGAACTTCCAAAAGTCTTCATCTTATGTCTTCATGTCTCTTGGATAGAAACATACATATTATAAGGATACATCTAAGAATGCAATTTTCATCAGTCTGCACATGTATGAATGGACAAGATACAATATCCCCTTGTATCTATGATCTTTTCTCAGAAACGATCCCTTGGAATTCTTTCTAGCTATATAACCCTTAGAGATATCTTCATGTTCTACTTGAATCTTTTGGAATACTTAGAAATACTATTTGCAATCTTCATCAAAACTACCATCTTCTTGTTGTCTTCTTCTTCCTTTTCCTTTCTCTGATCTTGGGTTTTAATGTCCCTAGTAGCACCATAATCCATTGAAAATATATCAATGGTAATTAGAATAGTACCATTAATAAATATACAAATCAATACTAGAGTTCATATAGAATATCAACATCATCCAACCTTTCTTCTACTCTAGACACCATTTTGACAAAATAGGAAAATATAACTTAGAGAACCTAGTAAGAGATAGGTCAAAAATGAATTTTGAACAATATGAAATTTCCCTCCACAAATAGATTCTCCCTCATATGGTGTGATCAAATATTATAATATTGAACCCAATGTGTGGCAATAAAGGATTAAAAATATAATCCTTAGTTTCTTGAAATCAAGAAAAATTAGGTCAAAATTGAAAGTTCACAAAAATAAGATATTCTTCCAGACATAAGTGAGCTCTCCTAGGAATATTACCATTGTTCGATTTTCAAGTCCAGACTATATAGAGAAGTGCCAAAACTCAGAATCCCTAGTTTCCTTTTAGGGCATGAACATTCTCTAACAATGGGTTATATTCAGAACTACTTTGTTATCATGTTGAATTTTAATCTAATTTTCAATCCATGATAGATATTTACAATAATTCTTCAAATAAATATTACATCCCACAATTTCATAGCATAATCAATACTCACTTGCAACAGAAATAAAAACAAGGATCACAGAAATAAAACCATGCATAATCTTGACAAAAATATTTTATCCTCAGAAAACCAAACAGGAGAAAACGTAGCAAACTTTTGTGAGAATAAATTAATCCAATTCAAGTACAATACTAAACATGAAGTTGATCCCTAACACAATATAGGTTATCCATCATTCACAAGAAACACTATTAAGAGTAGATAATCTTCCAAGAGATATAAGAGAATAAGATAAGCCAAAAATTATGCTTCTAGCCTTTGCTTGGCCTTTCTCAGAGGTGTGCACTTGTGGAGAGAAGAAGATGTGTGATATGAATGTGTTAATTAAAGTGTAAGAACATGTTTATTTATATTCTCTATTTGAATTTATTTTCACTCTTGATACCAACATCTACTTTTGTATTCTAGGTCCAAGTTACCACTTTTACTGGGGTGTTTTCCCCTTCCTTTCCTTCAAATTTCTCTAGGACTTCTTCAATTATATATGGTACTTCTTCAATGGAGTGTATTGAATTCTTGGGTTATTTCTTCATCATAGAAAATATATCATCATTGAATCCTATCTCCTTGCATGAAAATAATCATCTTCCATAGGGATCTAATGTTGATTTGAACAAAATCTAGGAAGTCCCATACACTTCCTAGAGATAGTGTAAAATACAACATTAAATTATACATTGTCTATACCACAAGGGATGAAATATCTTATAACATAGACAAGTCACCTCATTGTACTAATAATAAATCACCACTGTTATGGATATATCCCACATAGATTATGAAATGTGACCTCTATCCTTCATACACTCATAGTCAATCCACATGACTAGATAATGGATAAAAATATAATCCTCAAGACACATAGTCAATTCACATGACTAATTAGGGTTATGACGTGACCATACTTTGTCAACTATTGGTCAATATACAAATGGCCAATATGGGAGAATAATCCACAATTTTTTTGTCCGATGCTGGAAGGATGTAGAAGAACAACATGTCTTTGTATCGGTTATGTAGTTTAATAAGTTGCTATTATCTTATGATTTAGCTAAATGCAATTATCCAGATGGTGTGAGTGCATACATCTAGAAATAACCAATAACAATTTTGTATGAGTTTTTATATTGAACCTGTTACTATATGTCATGCCAAGGAATCTAGAATTAGTTGCACTCCAACATAATTAGTAATGTTATGTGTTGAGGCAGTTAGCAACTTCTTGGTAGTATCCAATTTGTAGGTTTGGGAAGCATTAACCTATATAAGGATTATTTTATAAAAGGTTGGGGTTATGTTATAGTTATTTATGTTCTTCTATTTAGTCCTATAGTCTTGTAGTTCCATTTTTAAACAACAAGAAGAAATATATGCATAAAGTTAAGTTGTCGAGCTGAGCTTTGTAGAATTTTATGGTCATATCTATGTTTTTGCAAGTAATAGAATGAATTTTTCGTTTCCAATTATGATATGCACAATGTATGGATGAGTACTTGTTATGGATTGTTTGTTAAGGACTTGTTAAATACTTTGGTATGAATTGATGTGATGAATGTTTAAGGTAGAATCGATGCTATGATGAGATAGTGCACATTTGGAGTTAAACCTTATTATATATGTAGGGTATTGAAAATCATGGTGCCTATGGGGTATTTGTTGATCATATAAGTTGAACCCTAAGTATGATAAAGTGTATCCAGTAATGGTTCCAAAGCTAGGATCTGACAAGAAGTGTGCAAGGTATCACTAAAACAAATCTTGTAATTAACGTCCCATTTAGAGTGCCTTTTTAGTGTGTATTTTTTTACATTGAGTGGTAAATCTAGACACTAAATGGGATGCATCATGGACAAAACTTAAAGAGTCTCAAAAAACTTCTTTGGTTTCTTCCTAGATAGCATCATTTATGACGTCCAAAATAGACTCTATTTTTTTTTTCCAAAATAACGTCTAACTTGGCTTCTGAAATAACATCCAAATTTTCTTCCTAAACAACGTCGAGGTTTTCTTCCTAAATAACGCCCTATTTTTCTTTCTAGAGAGCATCCAGTTTTTCTTCCTAAAATACATCCATGTTAATGCCATGTTTGCATCCTTAACAACACCATCTTAGCGTCGAAGTATACATCTATGTTTGCACCATATTTTTGTCCAAATTAACACCCAATATTGCATCCATTTTTGCTACCACTTTAGCATCGCATTTTACAACGCGTTTTACTTCCAAATATGTGCCGATTTTTGCTTCCAAATTTGCACCAATTTTTGCTTCCTTTCTTGCATCGTGTTTTTTCTACAAAAATGATGCCAAATATTTCTTCTATTGTTGCATGATATTTTCTTCTTATGTAGAATCATGTTTTTCATCGAAAGTAACGTCTTATTTTGATACCATATTAACGCCATTTTTGGCTTCATCATTAGCGTAAAGTGTTGCATCATTTTTAATTCCTAGTTTCACATCCATATTTACACCCTCATTAGCACCATGTTTTGTTATTACTTTAGAGGCCAATTTATCATCCATTTTTACTTCCACGCTAGCGCCACATTTTGCTTCTCGTTTAACTCCTTGGCCTTCTTATTTTTTTTCCTCATGAGCGCCTCATTTTGCATCCATTTTTTCTCCTATGTTGGCCACCTATTTAGCTTCTACTTTGGCATCCAAATTAGCATAAAAAATCACTTTCAACTTAGTGTCAAGTTTTGCGTCGAATGTTACTTCTAGATGTCAGACCACGGGGACTTCACTTAGTGAACATCTCACATAGCACATGCGATTATGGGATATTAAAGAATACCCTTAATTTCCAGAGATATTGATCCAAACTCATTTTGTTGAAACCCCCTCCCAATACTTAGAACCTCCTCCCCACCCCTTTTTATACCTCAATCCTTATAAACCACCCTACAAACCCCCACCTTAAACCCCTCATCCCCCCAATACCTGCAATATATTTGTTCAATTTTTAATATTTTAAAACCCACAATATGAACTAACGTGATAGGATATTGGTCAACAAGTGAAGCCCCCGCGTCTCAGACATAGTGGGATTCTATTTTAGGTCTTGGTTTTTCTTCCTTATTATCACCACATTAGACTTGATATTTAACACCTACAACCATATCCAATTCTGTGCTAATATATTTATTATATCAAATTATTATAATTATTCATTAATTTCAATAGTTCTCATATATCATTTACTTCGTAGTTCTGAAATAACATAATGAAACATTCAAATTAATTGTAGATACCATTATTGAAATTAATTGCATAGGATTTATGAAGAAATTCAACAGAAACCCACAACATTTATCCAAATTAGTAATAACATCATATATATTTTCCATCAAAAGATCATCAACAACTTCCAATATATATAAATTAAAATATAATAACGATCACATCAACATTGTCTTTCATCAAAAGAAGTGAAATTATAAAACATCATCGCATCAATAATAGAGTGATACAAATCATCATGTTAAGGTTAAAAGAACAAGTGAACAATATATATAGTGAAAATAGAAATATCAAAGTTTTTCTTTTATCCATATCTAGAAAAGTCAAAATGATCATCAGTAATCAAAGTTTATATGTCAACATGAATCCACCATACAAATGGAAATGACCCAAAATGTAATATGAACTTGGATCATCACAAAAATAATAATATGTGTCTAGTAGCATGGAGAAATAAAAAAACATCCACAATCTCAATAATAGCATAAATGGCTACTATCATCATCATCATCCTCATCCTCATCCTCATCCTGATCATCCTCATCTCTCCCAACATCATATCCATCATCATTTTCATTTGATCCATTTGCATCATTATTAGCAATATCTTTCTTTGGTAAATCAGTGAAAACATAATCAGGGTCATCATCTAAGTAGTCATCTTCACCATTTTCCGGCAAATACCAGGAAATAATTAATTTAAAGAATTAAAATGAATCTCATTACAGAATGCATATTATGTGTTATATTGAAAATATTACTGTGATAATTTATGCATTCTCATTGATCTAATAAATGTTTGCACTATGTATTACTCATTTCTCTAATAAATGTTTGCAGTTAATCAATGCTATTTTGCATATGCCATCATTGAAACTTTGTTAGTAAATGTGAGTGGTAAATATATAGTGGGGCTCTCACAAACAAAATATCCTTGATTTAAAACCGATTCATTTCCAGACAAGTAGATCAACAAAATCAAAGACCCTTACATGCACTTTCCATCTTAAAAGTTAACTCCATATTCTCTAGAAAGACACTTTTTCATTTCTAAGTAGGAGCTAAAAATATAGATGGATACCTAAGTGGAAATTACTAGTTACAAATTAAAGAGAATTTTTTTTACTGATGAGAAGTATGAAACTTCCATAAAAATTAATACATGCAAACATTTATAAGTTAAAGGATTATGAGCAAAAAAAATTCTAACTTCTACACCAAAGTACTTGACACTTGCAAAAAAGTTTGAGATCTAGAATGGAGTGGAAATCCTGCATAGTGGGTCTGCAAGGAGGCTTACGGAAGGAAAATGCCACAACAGAGGTGAACTCCAACAAAGGTGTTGCTAACAAATGGAAGACACTTGAAAAAGCAATAGAAGAAAGACTACCACAAATACTATTGGCATACAATAAATTGACAAAAATGTTATTGGATGACAGACAACCATAAATGTTGTTTATGGCATAATTAAGTCAATCAAAGCTATATAGCACTTTTCATTGATATCTATAAGCATTCTCAAAACAAATTTGAGCTAATGGAGGAAAAATATGGAAAATTTCAAGTGCCAAGTCAATGTAAGCAATATTCATTGTTCAATCTTAGCAAAAGAACGCCATCATCATATGAATTTCAAAAGACAGAAAAGTTGAGGTCAAGCAATTTAAACCAGAAGGTGACACACTCCAGGCCTATGAAATATCACCCTGAAGAGGAATATATTAAAATTTATTCATGTAAGTAATTCAAACCAGAAGGTGACACACTCCACACCTAAGAAATATCACCTTGAAGAGGAATATATTAAAATTTATTCATGTGCAAAATATTCTAGTTTCCACTTGAATATGTTCACAAAAAAATATGCACAAAATTAAATATTGTCTGAGAGCAATAAAGGGTTTGGATGCTTACACATTTTTATATCTCTTTTGGGCATAAACTTATTCCCTTTCTGGTAAATTTTTATCTAAATCCTACAAAACTCGTAAAAACACCAGAGTTAAGAACATCAAAAACATCAAGTTCCCAATGTGGTGTCCTACAACATTCTTTTAAGTTGATTATCTAATCTAGGAAACAAATGTAAGGCTGGTAAGCTCTTGGAAGCAATTATGCCAACTAATATCACTACAGGTGTAATCTCCTATAATGTATTGATTGGTGACATGCACAGGGAGGTTATGTTATTTGACACAGAGAGGATCCTGAATGTGATGACTAGAAATGGAGTTACACTAGAGAGCATAACATACAACATGCTTCTTCATGGGTATTGCAAGGGAGTTAATGTTGAACGAGCCAATCCATTGATTGGTGAAATGTTGAGCAAAATTTGTTTTACTATTACGGATTATGTACAACATTTTGGTCCATTTTGTCATGTCTAATAAATTTTTACATGACACATCTTCACTCTTGCATCAAATTGATTTAATCACAATGTTACATGTCTAAAGAAGGATCTATAATCAAATTTCTAAGAGGAGGTTTCTAAATTATACAACCTCATGACTTAAGGATAGTGCAAATTTGATTAGACAAAAGTCTTAGGATGCATAGATAGAGCTACATTTTTTGCATTATTTCCCTATGTCTAGAATGCTTTGAAAGATTAGCTTCCCTAGTGTAGCCACTATCCAATTCATGTTAATACAAAATGAGTATATATTTGGTCGTTTATTCGACATCCTATTCCTATTCCCTTCATATTTTCTACGCATTCATAGTGGATCATGATTGAAGGCATTGTTAGAGTTGAAAGTAGGGTACAATGCTGGAAATTTTATTTTCATTGGTAGTTTGAACATGGATTTAATTTCATCAAGGATGCATTTGAATCATGTGCATTTTTGTTGGGTAGAGTTAAAATATACATGCATTGAAGTAGATATCATTAACAAGCTATCATTAAATAATTTTAACTCTTCATATTACAAATGTGTGAAGAATTGGAGGAAGGTAAGGTATAATGTTGGGAATAGAACATTAAAATAGTATCAAGAAACAATAATGGTTTTGAGCAAAGAGAGCTCCTATGGGGGTAGGTGAGACTCCTATAATGGTTCTTTTGTTCATGGATAAGGTCATTGATAATGATTCAATGTCTTCCTCCTCGATCTATATATTATTGAACTAGAAGCTGAACTTGGGATCATTAAGGAGGAAAACATAATGAATAAATTGATAAATAAAAATGACAAGGTCAATAAAAGATTATGTTACTAAAAGATATTATTTTATAAAATATAAAGAAAGTGATATTGAGAGTCATTTAGGTGATATTATTATGTCTCTCATATGTCATTACAAACATTTAAGTGCCATTAGGATCAATCAGTATCGAGAAGTATTATCAAATGCACCATCATCATGGACATTGACATTGTTGTCATCATCATCATCAATGCCATATTCTACCTCAACATCATTTTCATCATCATGCTCATTAAGTCAAGTCCCTTGTCTAGCTACCTTTATGAATATTTTAGGCCTCACTCGATGCACATGCCGCTATTATGGTCAAATCAATGCATTAGGGTGAATTATGTTTCAATTAGGACAAATCAATATCAAATAGTGTTATAATCACCCACATAATCATTATTGACATTTATATCATCGTTGTCATCAACATCCTACTAAATATTGTATAAATCATTATTTCCTTATTTATCATTGTCAATATGTATCATCATCATCAACATTATGTTATTAAGCACACTCTAATGTAGTTAGGGACCATAGTATTCCATTAGGGTTATTTACAATTAATTAGGGTATTTTAGTTTCCAAAATGGCCAATTAGGTGATACTTATGTTAACATCCCTATCACTATCCCTAACACAACATTGAAGTATTCTGATACTTTTACAAGGACATTACCACCTCATAACTTTTAATGATTTCTTATTAAATAGTAATTTCCAATTGAATAACATCACAATAAAAAATATATAAAAATAAGTTACGTAATAATTAAAAATTAAATAACATCACACCAAAAGAAAAATTATAACATAATATTGTATAAAAAAAATGTTGAATACACATTTATGACTATGAAACCACATGGATTGACTCATATTTGTAATATACCATCTAAAAAATAAAGTTAAAACATGATTTCCTATAAAACTGTATAGGTAGTCCGACTAAATATTAATAATTAAACATAACACACCATAAATGAAACATAACTGGACACAACACACCATAAAATGTGACATAACACACAAATGCAACACACAACACACCATAAAAATTTCATGTATTAATACTTTGGCATCACCATTCCATTAGCCGAACTAGGGTCATGTCAATCACTGCCATAACAACACACCATTTTACATAACACACCATAAAATGAGACATAACACACAGCTGCAACACACAACACACCATAAAAATTTCATATATTAATATTTTGGCATCACCATTCCACTAGACGAACTAGGGTCATGTCAATCACTGCCATAACCTTGTTCAGCTTCTAACTGCAGATCACATAACACACCATCAAATGAGACATAACACACAGCTGCAACACACAACACACCATAAAAATTTCATATATTAATACTTTGGCATCACCATTCCACTAGACGAACTAGGGTCATGTCAATCACTGCCCTAACCTTGTTCAGCTTCTAACTGCAGATGCCAGCCATAATCCCCTTGAGCTTGTAGATGACGTCCATGGTCTTGTTCAGCTTGTAAGTGCAAATGCCGGCCATAATCCCCTTGAGCTTGTAGACTACGTCCATGGTCTTGTTCAGCTTGTAAGTGCAAATGACCGCTATTATCACCTTGAGCTTGTAAACGACGCCCATGACCCTGTTCAGTTTGTAAGTGCAAACGTCGACCATAATCCCGTTGAGCTTGTAAACGAGGCCCATGGCCTTGTTGTTCAGCTTGTAAGTGCAAATGCCGGCCATTATCCCCTTCAGCTTGTAAACGACACCCATGGCGTTGATGAGCTTGTATGTGCAAATGCCGTCCATAATTTCCTTGAGCTTGTAAACGACGCCCATGGCGTTGATGAGCTTGTATGTGCAAATGCCGTCCATAATTTCCTTGGGCTTGTAAATGACGGCCATGGTGTTGCCCAGCTTGTAAGTGCAAATGCCGGCCATGGACTTGCCCATGTTGTACACGGCACCCATGGCCTTGTTCAGCTTGTAATTGCAAATGCCGGCCATAATCCCCTTGAACTTGTAAGCGACGCCCATGATCTCCTTGCTCAGCTTGTAAGTGCAAATGCCGGCGATAATCCCCTTGAGCTTGTAAACGACGCCCATGGCCTTGTTCAGCTTGTAATTGCAAATGCCGGCCATAATCCCCTTGAGCTTGTAAGCAACCCCCATGATGGCCTTGCTCAGCTTGTGAGGGCAAAGGCCGGCCATAATCCCCTTGATCTTGTAAACGACGTCCATGATGGCCTTGCTCAGCTTGTAAGTGCAAATGCCGACCATAATCCCCTTGAGTTTGTAAACGACGCCCATGGGCTTGTTCTTCAGCTTGTAAATGCAAGTTCTGGCCATAATCCCCTTGAGCTTGTAAACGACGCCCGTGGCCTTGCTGTTCAGCTTGTAAACGATACCCTTGGCCTTGCTGTTGAGCTTGTATGTGCGAACGCTGTTGAGCTTGTAAGTGCAAATGCCGACCATAATTTCCTTGAGCTTGTAAGCGACGCCCATAAGTACCTTGCTCAGCTTGTAACTGCATGTGAGCGAGCTGGTCGTCATGTGGGAAGAATTGTTGTGGAGGTGCAAGCTGAACCATGTTTGCAAACTGATCGCCATCACCAAATCCAAATAAATGCGGTGGAGGTACACTAACAGGTCGTGTAGGTACAAGAACAGTGTTTGCAGGTACAAGAAGAGTCGTGTTTGCAGGTACAAGAACGGTGTTTGCAAACTGATAGTGATGACCATCACCAAATCCAAAAAAATTCTGTGGTAACGTCGGTCGATGTAAAGCCATGTTTTCACGCTGATCACCAAATACGAAGTGCACCGGGGGTATAGCCACGTTGTCAAGCTGATGGGGAGGTGCAGCCACGTTTTCATTTTCATGCAGATCTTTAAGTCTTTTCTTCAAGTGTGAGAATGGTGGTTGTTTACGTCCTAGCCATTTGAGGGGAGGTCCAATTTCCATATCAAGCAATTTAGGTTCCTTTTCCACAAGTTCTTTCAATGCTTCCTCCTTAGCAGCCAGAGCCTCATTTTCTTCTAACTCACTCAGGGTCGAACTACACAGGTTACAGTTTTGACACCGCCGTTTCCCTGGTTTTACACTATATTGACCACAACTACAAAAATGTGGTTTGTTGTTCATATTCCCATACGTCAGATGCGAATCATTCATATTCTCTCCACAAACGTAACACATTGTGTTTCCACACCTACATCTCACCTCATTGCACCCACCAATCTTGATCAACTCAGCATGGCAAATGTTACATTCTCTTATGACAGCTTTTGTCATCCTCTCTTCAACTTCCCTACGAAGAGCAGTTTCTGTCTCAGATTTCTTCACAACATCGTCACAGCTTAATGGTAAGTGACTCAGTTTCCTGCATTGGATACAGGAAGGCTTTAAACATTTTAGGTTTGGACAGTCCAAAACTTTTACACACTTGTCTACTTCATATGGAATTTGACAAAATGGGCAGTAAACCAAGCCTTCAATTTTGGCTTCTGCTACAGCTTCTTGGGCCTGGCGATATTCATATCTTTGAATTACATCATTTGGAAGGGCTCTCTGAATCTCTGACAAGGGAATTGACTCGTTGCAGTAATCAGTAGCCATGCATGATAGAGTGCCATGCGCTTTGAGACCTCCATAAATGATTTCTTCCAGCCGCCTCCTTATACACGAAAAACAAAACCTATGCCCAATTTGACAGTGTGTCATATCTTCTAATTTAAATTCCCAATAACAACAATGGCATTCGAAAAACACTGCCCTTGCTCCATGCGCTTCAGTTGTTTGTGAGTCAGTCAGACTTTTGCTTTCAAGGTTGTTCATGCGTGCCATAGCCATGTGAGAACTTTCTGCATCTAAATTCTTTGTATTCACAACTTTTTCACCAATTGTTTCATCAAGGTCACTAATTATCATCTTGCCCAAGTCATTAATTATCATCTTGCCCTTCCCCTTCTGGGAATGATTAAGCTCTCCCACGAAAGAATATATTTCTTCTTCTCTGGCCCTTTCTTGAACTCCCAAATATATTTCTGCTTCTGATCTTGCGCTATCTTGAACTCCGATTCTCATGACTTCTGAAGGTCGGTTGTCTAACGAATCCAAAGCAACCAAGTTTTCATCTCTTGGATTAGAGCCATAGTCTGAAGAAGATGCTGAACGTGCGGCCAAATTCTGGAGATTTCGGATGCCTGCCATATCGGAGCTTTCGGCATAGCCTGAAGAAGATGAACGTGCGGTCGTATTTCTGAAATTCGGCAGAAATTCCACTTTGCCCGGCAAGATTCAAATAGGCGCCTGAGCACGCGAAGTGTTTGTTAAGACTTCGAGTAAGCAAGAAGATAAAACATGATTAAATAGGCGCCTAGAGCTTCAAGCCGACAACATTCGATTGTGTTTTAAGGGAAATTTGTTTTCCCTCTTTTACTCGTGTCTAACCTTTGGTCAAGGGCATGACGGGGTTTACCGAAATAATTTTGGGGGAAGATTGAATCACTTTTAGGTTGAATCCGTTTGTGTTAGCTTAGTTTATGGCATCTTGTGGATTGGGAAAATTGTTTTGGGTTATGGGTTTGTGCCCCGTAGAAGAAAACGGTTTAGATGATTTCTTTAATTATTCCATAACAATGGAGTGAAGATAGCCATAACATACAACTTTTTGGGAGTGAAGATAGCCATAAGAAAACGGTTTATATTTCGATGTTTACAATGGGAGTGAAGATAGCCATAACATACAACTTTTTGGGATGTTTATTCAGCCTATGTTTGTGAATGTACAGCTTACCATGAAATATGGCATATGTCATTTCCACGTTTTCATGAAAAAAAATCATTTCCACTTTTTTTTATATTATATATATTTTATACTTTAATATCAAAATAACACTTCAATTTATATTAGTGATATGCATATACTAGCATATCTATCACGTCTATAAGGATCAAATGGTTGAGATGTCCATTTATCTACTACACAGCTACAATTATCTATTCCACATATGAGTTATTTTTTAATATTTTTTTAATATTCAAATTTTGAACAACATCTTCCTTTGTAAATGCAAAATCATTGGTGGTAATCCACCCCAAATCTCAAATAAAAACATATATGCGCTTAATTATTAATAGTAAACTTTAAGGTTAGTTACTTAATAATATCAATAAAATTATAGAAGTTGGGATATGGAATCATTATATTCTTATTGTATGGAGAGGAGCTAGGTTCTTTAGACTTAGTAATCCATGTCACGTCATCAAATAAAAAATTATGAAAAAAATGAAAACATAGAAATTTTAACTTAAAACACTAAGTTATTTCCTCTCATTTTGGGGATAGTGCCAAAAAAGTCATTACAAACTATTCTCACTTTGTGATTGTCCTCCACATGTCACTTACTCTAATAGAACTTAGGTGGGGAGTATAACACCCCATCGCACAATCATTCAATCTAAAACCATTTTGAAATATGATCAATAAAAATGATACAACAACATATAAAAAATATAAAACTTTAGAATAACTCAAACAATTATCAATTAGTCAATACTTGTCAACTAACCCATTTACAATATTAGCCACTTGATTTAAAATTTGGTAAAAAAATATAGAAAATTATTCATTTTTTATAACATTCATTTGAAGCTTAAGTATGTGAATTATGACCAAGTTGTTCCATAGATTAACAAAAAATCCATATAATTCATATTCGACATTTAAATGCCATGTGAGATATATGATAATGTTAACTAGGGGTAGGGTGCCCACAAAAAGCTGCTACCCAATTATACTGCAATGGGAGCGCGCGAGCAAAAAAAACCAGGAACTTATACACACACTTGGACGCATGCATGCGATCCTGCGTCGGCTATGTTGGATTTCCACATCGGCTTGTCGATGTGGACATTAAGAGCGCGTATGCGCCCCTAGGCACGTGCATGCATGTCTGTAAGGCCACCTTAACAGGGACATGCACACCTGTGTACTGCGTACACGCTAAACACACGTACACGTCCCTGTGTTTTTTATAAAATAAAAACTGATAGCGAATAGTTCATTTCCACTCACAAACCCGTATGCACGCAACGGTGTTGGCAAGCTACAATTGGAGTCGCCTAGGAGCCCAAAACAAGCGTCCAAGCACCCCAAACCGACACCCACAGTTGTTAGAATAAGGTAGGTAGATTTCTGTTTCCATTTTGTCGGTTTTTTTTGTATTTTTTAATGTTTTTCATTGTTTTCAAATAAAATCTAAGGTTAAAAAAAATTGCAAACAAATGGAAATCAAACAAATTTGATATTGTAGATACATTACCTCGACCATAATGACAAATACCAATGAACCATCCCAACAAAGCAATGAAATGAACCAATCAGAGGACCCAACAAACCCTGAATTAAACGAAGAACTCGATGGTGAACCACTAGAAAACCCCGAAGATGAATTTGATGAATCACCAGAAAAACCCGAAAGTGAATTACACAGGGATTTAAACCAGTTAAGGATATTGAGTGATGAATCGAAGAACACCAGGAAACCCTCTCAGGTTTCCCTCACTGCATCATTACAAAACATAATCGAGTCTATCAACATTGCCCACGGTGAAATAACCAATTTGAGCCAATATAGGGCTCGAATGAGAGAACATTATGCCACTGGTATATCCAAAGAAGATATAAAATACTTGAATATCATAAAATCCCAACCGTGGAGCAAATGTATAGATCCAAGAACATTACACCTCTAGATGTGAGGAAGAGGCAAGTTTGCATTAAATGGTGTAATTACCATCCATGGAGAGAAAACTAGAGGAAGAGATGGTTCATGGCTTTTAACAAGCCTCCATGCAACAATGTTGAGGTCCCACAGAATTTTCTCAAGAAACTGTGGGATTTGTTTTTGTTAGGGTTCCATGTGAACTACTTCGACATCAGCGAGTTCCAGGGCATCAGTCTTGGCTCAGCCCAAGATTGACATCACACCCACTGGAACCCACTCACAGGACCTCGTGCACCTAGGTGAGAGCCAAACCCGCTTCCTCAACCCTCTAGGTTAGGTAGTGGGATAGATGAGATCCATGACTCTGTTAGATGTGCCACGTGACACCTTCTTAAGCATACCACATTTTTGGATATGTCCTCACAGAGCGAGCAGGACCACCCAGAGAGACAGACTTATGCACGGTCTACTAGTGGTGGCAGAGGGAGAACAGCTACAGGTGGTAGCGAGGATGATCCATCCAGCTCGATAGGACTAGTGCCACATCATTGTTCTCATTGCGGGAATCCATGTAACGTTCCCACGTAGGATCATGCGACAGAGAGATACCTACAACAGGTTAGTTATTGTTTTATTTAATGTTCAAGTATTCATTATACGTTATGCAATCTCATAATTTCTAATAAATTTAACTTAGAATGAGATGTTGATGACTTGATTTGTTTTAAAGTACATTTATTTAGTGTTGAGTCTCCAACACCCACGTGGGAGGACATTGGTTCCTTCAACCTAGATGGAACCATGGTAGGTGCGTAGGACATCGCGACACCATACACACAGGTAGTTTTCTTTCAACAATTAAAGGTAATTAGTAGTTAATCTTATCATCCAATGTAGTTAATATTTAGTAATTGAATCTACATATTTTTGTGTTTGCACAGGTGTCTGTAGGAGTGAGTTACCACTGAAAAGCCATCCCCGTTGGGGATCAACAGATCCCCTCATGTGTAGGTATCGTGTGATAAAGTATAAATTTAATTTAAATTTTTACGGCTTAAATTTGTGTAGTTATATTTTTATGTACTAATATACGACGCCATGAATATGTATGCAGGTCCGAGCACAAAGGAATGTCGATGTCACTATCTCTCCACCGATTGCATTTTTCCCACCATATATGCCAAGTGTAGCTGCTGACATACATGTCCCTTTCCTTGAATCCCTCCCCACCTTGTTCCATCCATCCCTCGACTCCCATCCACCACCACACTTCCATCCAGCTCCCCCTTCTTCATCACATCCTTTCCTCGCTCTCCCCCGCCCCACCCATCCACTCCCTCCCTTTCAATCTCCCATGTTTCCACCCTCCCCAACCATGATATACCATCCATCCACATTCACCCATCCCTCCACCACATCCCAAACCTCGTCCCTCTACCCCATATTCTCCCACCATACTCGCTTTTCCTTTCAGAGTGGCTCATTCCTTTTTACAACTAGTTGGAGTTTATCACCCTACATCACCACTTTTCCCACTCTAAGTTTACACCCTCTCTCACTGTCCCCCCTAGTTTTGTATCCAACATCGATGTGGCTACATCCTCCACTATTCCATCCACCCTAGCATTAGAGCAGGTTGTGCGACCCACTACTCAACCTCTCATCCCCAAGGACCAGCGGACTACTCCACCTTCTAGCCCCGAGGGCCAACCTATTGTGTTCACGGTGAGATTGAATAGTTTATGAAAATCTCATGTTATATTGATGAAAATTAACATATGTAGTACATTGTATGAGTTATCTTACTGTTTAAATTTTGTAGGGTGGCATTGATGAGAGACTTGGATCACAAGGGAGGGAAACCTGGTCATAACTTATGGTATCGTCTGAGGTGAGCTATTTAAGATTTGAAAACTTAATTTTAATTTTTAAATTGTGTTTTATACTTGTATAATTTCCTATAGGAGTTGACATTTGATTGTTGTCATTTCATATCCCAAGGGGAGCTGGTCGAAGTGGCCAGAAGTATTGAGCTTCCTCTAGCTCAAAGAAGACGAAGATCAATTTTGGAGGTGTACCTAGGAGCTCTGAGGGTGGGAAGGAGGATTGAGAGACCCTCCTATGTACACTATCCATGATGTGGTATTTTGGGATGAGTTTCCATATTTTGTATATGGCACGAGTTGCCATATTTTGTATAGGGCATGAGTTGCCATACTTTGCATAGGGCACGAGTTTCCATTGTATAGACATTGGGAACAATGTTCAATTTTTCACTACTAATGTATATGATTGGAAATTTGTGTATATGAATATACCATTTTTCACTTATTTATATTACTTTTCCTTGGTTACTTATTTTCATACATTATGTCGAATGCAGTAGTAGATTGTTGTTGATGCGCTTGCAATACTTATTATTAACGAAGTAATAAAGTTTGTATGTTCACAATAAAATGCATAAAGGTTTAACATTGTAGGTTAGTTAACAAAAAAATACACAACTACATAAATGCGTACAATAACAATGATAATTTTAAATACCAAATACCTGATCTTGTAAATCATAGTGCATATGATTTTTCAATCTAGCAAATTTTCCCATGAAGTATTCTTCTTGCTACCAAATAATTTTACCGAGATATTTTTCTAGTTTTCCAAGCCTCCCTTCATCCATCGTCCCTTCCATTTGTTTTCTTGTCTTATCATACCTAGCTTTGGCCTTGTTATTGCAGGCCTAAACGCTAAGGACCTAGACCTAACTAGACACCTAACCTAAAACCCTAGATTTCTACCCTTCCAAACCCTTCTTCTCTTCTCCATCTCCTAAGCTACTCACTTACCTTTCCACCTCTCCTCTTTCATTTCCTAACCCTAAGCTTGGAATCTCATAATCCTATCCTCAACCTATAGGACCAGACCTTGGCCCCCTTTCAAAACCCCTTCTTAATCCTTATCATCTCTCCTAGGACTCTACAAGTCAAGCTCTCTGAAACCCTACCTACTAGTAACTCCTAGATAAGAATCAATTCTAACTAAAGTTGGTCACTTATTCACTAGTGGAAAATGAGATATTAGTGACTAGGAGACCAAAACTTTTGGTCACCATAGTTTTTTTCAAGGGATAAATGACCAAAACTGATAAATTTAAATGAGCTAACTAAAAAAGGCTAAGATAAATGACCACTTTTGATCATGTGAAAAAACTAAATGAAAAAAAGACCAAGATAAATGGCCAATTTTGGTCACGGGATAACTAGACTAAAAATGACCACATAACAATTGATCATTATTTGATTACTTTTAACTGTCACTCCAGTAATGGAAAATTACAGTTTTGACAATTAATTTGTACAATTAACTGCATTCTAACATGACATATTTGATTTATAGGGGGTTTCTCAATCCATCTATTGTGTTAGAATTTAGTAAATTCTAGACCCCCTCATGGGTGAAAACTTAGCTATTGACACCAATTTAACTATCATGATAAAAAAGGCTTGATACACTACTAAACTAGGAGTGGTTTTGAAACAATTTTTTAAGACAATAATTTAATTAGGTCTCTATTCTACCCATTTTTTTCTTTTCCTTTTCATTTAATTATTATCTCTGCATAGTAGAGATATATATGAATAGATCAGTCTTATTAATCACTCCGTACTTTTGTCAAGTTTTTCTTTCAAATTAATGTTAAACATTATTATCGAAGAAAAATAAATTTATGTTTTTTTTAAATTGTTAATTTATAAAACATCTTATTGGCCAACCAACCATTGGCGTTTGAATTGTGAATTGTGCTTCCAGCGTTCGCGTTGGGGTGATGTATATAGCATTAGGTACTGGATTTTGGACTATGAATCCATAAAGAGGATAATATTTTCATATATTCTTCCATTAAAATCATAATAAATGAAGACGTTGCTGATATTAGTAATTATCACGCCAAAGTATCAGACACGTACCTAATTTCACTACTTGTACTCCTAGCGTTGGATACAACCCAATTTAATGGGGAATAAGAAGGTTCATGCCCTTCGTGCCTCCATTTTGTGCAATCCCTTGTGCACTTTGTTCATGTCCCAAAATTTGCATTTTAACCGTTTCATTAATGTGTGAAATGTACCACACTCCCTAATAAGGGTAATTAATGTAACACATTGCAGTGTCACGATCAATAAGACTTTTCTTCCTTCCTCCATGAATTCTACTCATCGTATCATGATACCCATCATTGAATTATTGTCATTTTAACTGTGTTTCAATGAATGATGGCTTAATTCAGTTTTGCATGGAGGAATGGAAAACTAGTATTTCATCAAAGTAGACATGGGTCTTGTAATCTGGTGAAGGTTTGAGTGAGAAATTTGCGCAACAGTGGAAACAGACCTTGATTTTGTAATGCTGAGTGAGGAGGAGAAGTTGAAGTTGAGCAATGGTGACCTACGCAGAGTATCAGTAGGGTTTGTGAAAGTTTCCCACATAGTGCTTGAATTATTGTTTTGCAAAGAAAAGTTTTCATTGTCTTCCATAACAACAGAAATGACACCAACATTAAAAGTATTCTTCTACAATAGGGTTTGGCCCTTTTCATCCTGCAATACAAGGTTCCCATTGTTGTTGAAATGGAAGAAAGCCTAGGCACTAACCCTGCATTCCACCACCTGCAGTCCATACAAATGTGAGGACTTTAATGCTACTGTATTTAATTCCCATAACGTACATTCCATCAATTTCACTCGATCGGAACCCCAAGATGAACATATTGCTTGCAGGATGCCATAGTCATTGATCTAAAGGAATCGGGATCGAATTCGGTTCCATCTTTCCATTGTATCCCTATGCAAATATAGTACTGAAAACCAAATGTGATAGTAAAATCATATAAATTATTGTGGGTACGGTTTGACCTGAAGATAACTCCATATGAACCAAATTTTTTGCAGTTTTCCATTACAGGAAATTTCAACTCAAAACAAGCCTCCTAAGGAAAATAATAAAATAATAGTTAAAATAATAAAATAATATTTTTTAATTTTGGAGGAAGAAAAGAAAAAAACTAATTTTTTTGTTTGTATTTTCGACATATCTCCCTGTGTTTTTACTCAAATACATCATCATCACATTTTTTAGGTATTTCTTGTTTTTTGGGTAGCAGGGTCTATCAAAAGTATGTAATTCTGCATCCAACGAGATCTCCCGATCGAAATTTGAGTAAAAACACGGGGAGATATTATAAATACGAACAAAAAATGTAGTTTTTTTTATGATACGTATCCCCAAATTCATATTAAAAAATTATTTAAGACCTATACGGTATTTCAAATTTAAATCAATTTCATTGGATAACACATGATGACATGGAATTTGAACTAGGCATAAGGCCTATTTTGAGTTGAAATTTCCTATAATGATTGATTAATGGCATCTCCTAATAATGACACAAATGGTTTCAGTCTTCATAGTATAAGCCACACCCAAATTCTGACCAACCAAAAGAGTATCAGTAGGGTTTGTGAAAGTGTCCAACGATCAAGAGGGGTTTAGAGGGGTCTGGTTCTGTGCACCACTTGTAAAAAAGGAGGGGGCAGAGTACTTGGTGGAGTACAGAGACCTTGTGAATGATGAGGATGACACAAAACAAATGAGGGAGAGAGTATATGAGCTTCACATAAGGCCAAGCCCTCCAGAACAAAGTAAAGATCGGTTTATTATGTATGAGGAAGTTGATGCTTATGAGAATGATGGGTGTGGTCACAAAGGTCCTTAACAATCAAGAGTATATAATATACTTCTTTTATACAAAATAAGAGGTGATATTTAATCATGCCAAACTACCCCCCCATCTCGAATTCATAGATAACAAATGGGTTGAAGCTTCCAAGGTATGCACATTACTTCTCTTCTTTCACTTCATGGGAATTGGTAGTGTTTTTTAAATGAATGACATGAAATTTTTCCCTTGGCTTAGTTTTGAAATGGATAAAGTGCTTTTAAGTCTATTGTTTTCCCATTGTTTTCTGATTTTTTGTAATGTTTTTGTTGATTTTTCTGTAATTTTTATTTCTTATTTCTTCAGTTGTCTAAGATACCCTATTCATGTCCGACGATTCCTTTTGAAAACATTAGGTCCAAGTATCCTATTCTAGGATGGCATACTTTTAGGTTTATCCATGGAATTCTAAGTGGATTTTACTCTATTGGGATCTCTGTTAATCAAGACGCTGAGGTTCAAATGTTTTCCTTTATAACGGTTATTATTGATAATCTATCCAGTGTTATAGATAGGATATTGTTCCTGGGTTGTGATTATTAGACAGGAAAGCATTCAAGGGGTAGGTTAACGCCGAGTTTAATGATTTCCATAATGTTTTATCTATCATCTTAAATTCCCTAGATACCTTAAAGTTCTTGAGAACACTAAATTAGTAATTTTTACTTTTATTAGAAGTGCAAGTGTTCTAGAATGACTAAACATGCTCAAGATTTATTGATATTTTATTACATTCCTTAGTTAATTTAGCTAATAACCAACATTAATGGGCGCTGACTATTTTCTGTTATGAATTCATCTTCTTTCTCCTTAGTTGATTCACTTTTAAATTGATAGAGTTAGGGATCAATGGATGCATCATACATTTTATATTCCCATGTTCTACTATGGTTTGGGTGATATGCATAAGTATCAAGGATGACAAGTAACATCCCACTCTTCCAATGATGTGGAGTTTTCTTGAAACTAGTCACTTTGTGGTGCTAGGCAAGTATATGAATACAATCTCTTGCAAAAAAATGTAAATCCGTTGCTTAAATTCTAGAAATAAGGAACACCTTAGTTAAAAAGGTTTCAACTCAATGGAACCAAGATAATCACTTTATGCAATGTGTAGAATTCATGACTGAACAAACATTTCTTATGACATCTCAGAAGAAAGAAAAATTGATGAATACCCAAGTTGGACAATTAGGCCTTCTGATGTAAGGTTTAGCTTATTTTTGATCGTTAGAATACCATAAAACATTTACATCATTGACACACAACTCCAAGTTCCAATTTTATTTTGGGAAGATATCAAATGATATTTGATGTGTTATGATCAATTCACATTCTTATAATAGTATACAAACTTTCATGTTATAGACCATATGCCACAAGATTCATTTTTGAGCTAAAATATGCAACCATTTTGTAGTACCATGTTGATGCTATGAAGTATTAATCTATCATTCACTAAGCATTTAGTTCTAGCTTAGACTACTTGGTCGTGAAACAATAATTGTTGATGAGATATGGGTTCTGTCCTAATATTGCCAAAATAATTATGATCTTTTCTTTTCTCAAAATTTCACAATAAAAAAAGATTTTGAAGAAATTGAATCCATTTATATATTCAAAATACAAATTCAAAAAATAAAACATTTGCAATTTAACTAAAAATTATATATTAAAAAAATTATTTAAACAACTTTTCATCCCAAAGATGAAAATAGATATTTTTTTTCATTCGAAATGTGAAAATCTATATCCATGTAGTTTTACTTTTTAATTTTTTTTCTCGAAAAATAAGAGGTATTTAAGTTATATAATATCCTCACATGCATACACACATATTTAATTACTTCTTCACAGATTCATTAGACCATCATTCTCATTTTGGGCTCAAGCCTTTCAAAAACCTAGACATTATATTCAACATTCTTGCTAATGATCACACATTTGAGAGAAAACGTTGTTTCAGATTTTAGGCTCAGCTAGTTTTCATGTTAGGTCTTGTAAGGTCTTAGAAAGTTAGGACATTAACCAAATTATGTTTTAGATTCTTACCTAAGGGTGCCCGCAAGAATCTACTACCCAATTATGATGCAACGAGAGCACGTGAGCGGGCTTAATCAACAATGCGCATGCACCGCTTATATGCACGCACATGCTCCCACTTCGAAGTGACGAACCTCCACACTGGATTGTCAGCGTGGGAAATAAGAGCGCGCACGTGAATGTGGACGTGCATGCACATTTGGACGCACGCGTGTATTGTGCGTGATAGCAAATAGGAACGTGCTCGTGTCCCTGTGTATTAAAAAAACAGTGGGTATATTGTTTTTCATCAACCCGCGAGCACGCAAGGAGGAGCCAACAACCTCCAAGGAGATGAATTCGACCCCTAAGGAGTCCAACTAACTTGTGCAAATCGCCTAAAATGATGCTGGATTAAGGTAAATAGAGTAGGAATGCAAATTTTTTTGTTTATTTCATTGTTTTTATTGTTTTTAAAATAAAATACAAAATTTTTAAAAAAATTGAAAATCAATTGAAATAGGAAAAAATTGATACTTCAGGTGCAAATTACCTAACCATAATGACCAATACTAATTAACCATCCGAATAAATGAATGAAACAAACCAAATAGAGGACCCAAACCCTGAATTAAACGAAGAAAACCCCAAATTAAACAAAGAAGAAAAACCCAAAGATGAATTACACTGGGATTTAAACGAATTAATAATTTTGAGTGATGAATTGAAGAACACCAGGGAACCCTCTTGGGTTTCCCTCGCCACATCAATACAAAACATTATAGAATCGATCAACATTTCCAATAGTGAGATATCCATTTTGACTAAATATAGGGCTTGAATGAGAGAGCATTATAGTACTAGTATATCCAAAGAGGATATAAAAAACCTGAATATCACAAAATCCCAAACGTGGAGCAAATTACATCTCCTAGAATAGGACAGACTCCAAATATGAGGAAGAGGAGAGTTTTCATGGACTGGTGTAGTTACCAGCCATGGAGAGAAAACTAGAGGAAGAGATGGTTCATGGTATTCGACAAACCTCCATGCAACAATGTCGAGGTCCCACAGTATTTTCTCAAGAAACTGTGGGCTGAGTTTGTGTTGGGGTTCCATGTGAACTACTTTGACATCACCGAGTTATAGGGCGTCAATTTTGGCTCAGCCCAATATTGACCTCACGCCCACTGGAACCCACTCAAAGGACCTGCTGCACCTAGGTGAGAGCCAAACCCGCCTCCTCAACCCCTTGGGATAGGTAGCGGGCTGGATGAGATCCATGAGTCCATAAAATGTGCCACATGGCACCTTCTTAGGCATACTGCATTTGTGGTTATGTCCTTGTAGAGTGAGTAGGACCCCCCTGAGAGACACACTTTTGCATGGTCTCCTGGTGGTGGGCGAGGGAGAGAAGACACAGGTGGTAGCTAGGTGGATCCATCTAGATCGACAAGACCAGTTCCACATCGTTGTTCTCATTGTGGGAATACATGCCAAGTTTCCATGCAGGAGCATGGCACAGAGAGATACCTACACCAGCTTAGTCATTGTTTTATTTAAAGCCATAATTTCTAATAAATTTAACATAGAATCAGATGTTGATGACTTGATTTTTTTAATGTACAACTATTCAGTGCCGAGTCTCCAACACACGGGTGGGAGGACGCTGGTTCCTTCAACCTAGATGGAGCCATGGCAACTGCAGAGGACATCGCGGCACCATACAGATAGGCAGTTTTCTTTTAGTAATTAAATTTAATGTTAGTAGTTAATCTTGTTGTCTAAGATATGTGTCTCTCTTGTAATTTGTTTTAATATTTGCATCATGTTTATTGTTTATTGTTATTGCTCTGCGATCATGTTTTTCTAACAAGGTCATGAGAGAAAAAATAAATTCTACCACACTATCTTAAAATTCATTCAATTCCTTCAAAAATGGATGAAATGTTCTCTCACCTTAATTGGTAACAAGCTAGAAAGTATGTTTGACATTGGTGAAAAAATGAGGGACCTAGAAAAAACTTACGTGGAAAACATTTACATGGAGATGCACCAAGATGATGGGTTAGATAATTAAATTGGTAATTAATGAATTGGGTCTTAGTTGTATTGTCCATAATTGAATATGTGAAAATAACCATTATCTGCTTAGTATGCTACCTATAATAGAGACTTAGAATAAAATGTACTAATAAGGGTATTCTCAATTAGGATAGCTTAAAAAATTAGTTTTGAAATAGGAGGAGAAGAGAACTCATAGCCATGTCAACTCTATGGACCAGAAAGGAAATGAAGTATAAGCAATGTTTACTAGGGCTAACTAGTCAACTAATTCGTATATAAGGAAACTTTAGCATCAATAATGGATACAATTTTCAAAGATATAGTTAGGGAAAATATGACAAACACTTACCCTACAAATCATCCATCCTTTCATATTTCACAAGACAAGCATATAATTTTTTAATATCATTTCAAGGATCGACGAGAAATTCTAAGGAGTAAGCCCATAAACGTTGTGGATATTCTCTAAAATAGAGAAAAATGTAACATCTCTCAAATCATAATTTAAAAGAAAAATTATTATGCAAGTTTGGGACTATTATTATCACCATCATATCATTGATGTCATTTCGCTTGATTGATTTGTGACTTCTATTGTATCACTAATATAGTTCTTGTCAATCGTCACATATTTATTTAAATCATTGTTCCATATTTAGTTAATATTTACTAATTGAATCTAAATATTTTTGTGCAAATAAACAGGTGTCCGCAGGATTGAGTGACAAGCCATCCCCAACAGGGATCAGTAGATTCCCTCGTGAGCAGGTATCTTGTAATAAATTATAAATTTAATTTCAGTTTCGATGGCTTAGATTCATATAGTTATATTTTTTATGTACTAATACACGATGCCATGAATATGTATGCAGGTCCCATCACATAGGCACGTCAGTGTCACTATCTCTCCACCAACTGCCTTTTTGCCACCATATATGTCAGGGGTAGCCCCTGGCATAAATTTCCCTTTCCCTGCATCCCTCCCCACCTCGTTGCATCCATCCCTTGCCTCCCACCCACCACCACACTTCCATCTAGCTCCCGCCCCCTCCCCACCCATCCACCCCCTCCCTTGCAGTTTCCCATGTTTCCACCCTCCCCCCTCCGACCACATTACACCATCCATCCACATTCACCCATCCCTCCACCCCATCCCAGACCTCATCCCCCTCCTCCATATTCCCCCACCACCCTCATTTCCTCTTCTAGGGTGGCACATTCTATTCTACAGCTAATTGGCGTTTATCGTTGTACATCACCAATTCTCCCACTCCAGTCCATGCCCTCTCCCACCGTTCTCCCTAGTGTTGTATCCAACATCGATGTGGATACATCCTTCACTATTACATCCACCCTAGAATCAGAGTAGGTTGTACAGCCCACTGCTCCACCTGCCACCCCTGAGGTGCAGTCAATTGCTCCACCTGCTAGCCCCTAGGACCAGCCTATTGTGTTCACGGTGAGATTGATTAGTTTATGAAAATATCATTCAATATTAACGAAAATTAACATAGCAGTAAATTATATGAGTTATCTTACTGTTTAAATGTTGGAGGGTGGCATTGCCAAGAGACTTGGATCACAGAGGAGGGTAGCCCTCTCACCACTTAAGGTCTCATCTTAGGTGAGCTATTTAAAATTTTAAAACATATTTTTGATATTTCTATTGTGTTTTATACTTGTATAAATTCCTATAGGAGTTGACATTTGATTGTTTTCATTTCAGATCCCAAGGGGAGGTGGTCGAAGTAGCCAAAAGAACCGAGCTTCCTCTAGCTTGAAGAAGAGGAAGATCAATTTTGGAGTTGGATCTGGGAGCTATGAGGGTGGGTAGGAGGATTGAGAGAGCCTCTTATTTACACTATCCATGATGTGGCATTTTGGCATGAGTTGCCATATTTTGTATAGGGAACGAATTTCCATATTTTTTATAGGGCACGAGTTGCCATATTTTGTATAGGGAACGAGTTTCCATATTTTGTATAGGGCACGAGTTGCCATATTTTGTATATGATTGGAATTTTTTGTATATTAATATAGCATTTTGTACTTATTTACAATATTATTTTACAATTGATGTGCTTGTTAGAATAATCAACCCATAGTTAGCTACCTTAGACATTAATTAATCCATTTTTGTCTTATTTTCCTAGTTTCCTATATTCCACTTTATGCAAGTTATATTCCACATGTCCTAGATGTCAAAATTGCTAAAAATGAGTCATGGAGCACTTGGGAAACCTCCTGGAAACCATATTTAGCATGTCTTATTTATTCCAGATCCTCCCTAGCGCATATCTACTTTTTCTGCTAAGTTGCCTGCTTTATTGAGATTTATGGCGAAAGGTAAAGTAAGGCTAGGTGTAGATGACTTTTTTTTCCCCTCATCATACTCCATCCTTTTCTCCTAATAAAAGTATGTATGAGTTTTCTTTCCATCTCTTATTATCTTGCCTACTTGACTTTGCCAATTTGTGAGCCTCTAAGTGGATTTGGAAACTGCTTTATGCCCCTATGGGGGATTTGACTAGATTTAGTAAGCCTATTTTTTGACTATTTCAAATGGAATCCTTATGAATTCAAACATATCATGTAATTGTATATTTTAGCATCCTATTACTTCATAAGTTTGGCTATTGTACACTTATTCAATACAGATTAATGTTATGCTCCAAATTCAGTCTCCTTTGTTGTTAATTTTGCATGTTTGATTAGCAATTTTGTGAGTGCAATTGTTCTATCACTTGGGTTAAATTTCCACATGGTATCAGAGCCTTTTTAGATCAATTTATCTTCTTCCATATTGCTATTTTAGGTTCAAAATATTGACTGGGTTTATATTCTGCTGACTGAAGGGCACAGTTTCTGAGCTATGGATCAATCTCAGAAGATCATCTTGACTCCATTTAATTTGTTTGAATGGAAAGCAGAGATGGAGATATTGTTGAGAGAAAAATGTCTCTATAGGGTGACTATGGAAACTGAGGCAGATCCCAATGCAATTGCATAGAAAATTAAATGGCACAACAGGAGGGATGAGGCCTATGGTCTTTTGTGTCTAAGCATATCAAGACACCTCCTCTTCCATCTTGATGGATTGGCATCACCTAATGAAGTATGGGAGAATATTGTAGAGATTTTTGGTAAGACATATGAGATGAGAGGACATCAAATCAAGAATGAATTGATCTCTTTGAGTCCCAGCAGCTTCGAATCCCTGCAACTCTACTTTTACAAGTTTAAAGCCCTTGTTTTGCAGCTAAAACAGTGTGGAATTGAAAATAAGGAAGAGCAACCAGTTTTGGCCATACTCTCAAAGCTTGGCCCTGACTATTCAGTGTTTGTTTTGACCTTCCATGCCACAAAGTCGACAGCTCGATCCTGGAAGATGCGTAATCTTCTAGAGTTCATGGAATCCCTCACACAAGAACAAGATAAATTGGTGATGATGGGCACCATCAAACCTTCCAAATACCAAGCTTTGGTTGCTATATATTTGAGGGTTGATTCAAAAGGTTAGATGAAAGCTAAGAAGTCACCTGAGCAAAAGAGAGACAAGAAAAAGTCTCAAGAGGAGCCCCAAGGCTCCAAGAAGAACTTCCAGAAGAAGAATAACAAAGGAGAAATGAGCAAGTGCGCATACTGTAGTAAGGGCTATCATCCTAAAATCTCCTACATGTAGAAGCAAATTGACATGTTGACCCAACTCCTGGAGAAGAATAACATCTCCCTTCCTGATTGCTCAAAGAAGAGGGAAGGAGGATCAAATTTAGAGGACAGAGAGAGAGTACATGCTTTGGTTGTTGGCACATCAAGCTCACCTAGCTTCATCATAGACTCTGGAACTTCAAGGCATATGTTTTCAACCAAGGAGGCATTCTCCTCTCTTGACATGTCGAAAGGTCCACAAATAGTGTTGGGAGATGTCTCTCTCACTAACAGTTTTGGGAAAGGAAGGATTGATCTTGACCATGGTAAGTTCAATAATGTATTGTATGTTCCATGTTTTGCCTCTAACCTCTTGTCAGTGTATCAGATGACTCACACAGGGTCTCCAAAGAAGTTCATCTTCTCCCTTGATGATGTTTTCACATTTTCTACCCTACTCAAACCCCTCCGTTCTTCTGATTCATGCTAATGAGGCAAGCAAGATTTGGCATGAAATATTTGGCCATCTTAACTATAAGTATGTTTCTGATCTAAGTGAAAAACAAATGTCATATGGTTACCAAATATTAAGTTTTCTAAGGGAGTCTGTCAAGGTTGTATCCTAGGAAAACACCCAGAGCATAAATTTGATAGAGCTAGTCATGAGAGAACCTCTGCACCTGTTGAGATGATCCACAATGATGTTGCTGGTCCATTTCCTCATATGTAAATGAGTCAAGAAAATATGCATTGAAATTCATAGATGAATTTTCCATGTATTGTTGGGTTTACTTCCTGAAGCATAAGTCTGAAGTTTTTGACCTTTTCAAAGTATTTAAGGCCTTGGTTGAAAACCAGTCTGGGAGGAGACTCAAGATCCTCAGATCTGACAATGGTGGTGAGTATGTCAAGTCTGATTTCATTCAATATTGTAAAGATGCAAGTATTCATATGCAACATTCAATCCCTTACACACCATAGCAAAATGGTGTTGCTGAGAGAAAGAACAGATCACTGAAGGAGATGGCAACCTATATGATGGAGGCTAAGACTTTGCCACCAAAGTTTTGGGCCGAGGCTATAAACTATGCATCCTATATACAGAATAGGGTTCCTCATAAATATCTTGATGGTATGACTCCTTTCGAAGCTTGGAGTGGGCACAAGCTAGATGTGACCCATTTTAGGATTTTTGGCTCAAAGGCTTAGGATAGAATTCCAACAGAAAAGAGAAAGGCTTTGCAGCTCCAAACCAAGAGTGCCTATTTGCTGGGTATTTTGAAGATTCAAAAGGGTACAAGCTGATCAACTTGAGCACAAACAAAGCCTTCATTGAAAGGATTGTTCAGTTCCAAGAAGAGCCTTTAGCAACAGTTGAAGTTGGAGAGTCTTCTTCACCACCAGAACCATTGAATGTAAGTGAAGAGACAAATGAGTTTGCTGATTCTGAGATGTCTGATAATTATGATTTAATTGCAGATATTGACAGTCCTACAAGACCAAAATGGGCAGCAAAGACCATTCATGCAGCTGGGGAACTAGCTGGAAATCCTAGTGATCCTAGGAGGACTAGATCTCAGTTCGAGAGTGCCCTGTGTATGAAAGACCCTTTGTTTGCAGAGAAGTGCTATCTGATGGTTGAATCTGACTCGGAGACATATGAAGATTCAGCACATGATCCAATATGGAAAACATCCATGAAAGAAGAATTCAGCTCACTCCATAAGAACAACACTTGGAAACTGGTTGATCTTCCCCCAAGGAGGAAGCTAGTTCAATGTAAGTGGGTTTTCAAAACTAAGTTTGCCGCTGATGGTTCAACTTTGAAATATAAGGCTATATTGGTAGCCAAGGGCTACTCATAGGTACATGGTATTGAATACAATGAAACCTTTGCACCAGTGGCAAAGATGGGCTCCATTAGGCTAGCCTTAGCCATTGCAGCTTCGAAGCAGTAGGAGGTACATCACGTGGATGTGAAGTGTGCTTTCCCAAATGGAGATATCACTGAAGAGATTTACATGCAGCAACCTCAAGGGTTTGTTTCTAATCCATATTTTGTGTGTAGGTTAAAGAAATCATTGTATGGGCTCAAGCAAGCCCCCAAGGCTTGGTATGCCAATATTGATGCCTTTCTGTTGTCATTGAGTTTCATTCGATGCAAGTATGATCCTAATGTTTATTTGAAGCTGATTCATGGTTCTTTGATGATTATTTTCTTGTATGTGGATGACCTTCTGATTACAGGAAGTTCAAAGAAAGAGATTGCCTCGTTGAAGGATGCAATGAACCATGCATTTTTTACGTTGAAGATTGAATTGTGAGAGATGCGACTAGCCATGAGGAGATCTCAGTGTTCAAAATTTGTTGAAGATATAAGACTGCATAAAACTTAATTTTTACCCTAGTTTATGCCCTATCTTCTGCGTGGAGTCTTTCTGGAAACGTCTGCAACAACAGCATGGAGGTAAACCTTTTTTGCTGGTTGAAACGGACCATGACTGCAAAATATATTGACTGATATATATTGAACAAAATGCGTGGAGTTTTTTTCTAGATAATGTATGCTGACTGATATATTGTGAATGATATATATCATGCTGACTGATATATATATATGCTGACTGATATATTGAGAAATAATGTATGCATTGGAGAGATATTAATGTATGCACTGGAGAAATAATGTATGCGCTGGATAAATAATGTAGTGCTGCGACTTCATACAAGGATCGAGATATAATGTATGCGTTGGAGAGTTATTAATGTATCCATTGGAGAGTTAATAATGTATGCACTGGAGAAATAATGTAGTGCTACGAATTCATACAAGGATCGAGATATGCTGCAAGTTATTGATGCCTGAAGCCATGATATGTTGCTACTGCAAGTTAATTGTAGGTTGAAGAATCACGAATTCTCACTTGCGTGAAGGTAAAAAGTTACACATTTTGCTGAGATTGTGACCGTTGGCATACAAAAACCCTAGTTTATATGCGTTGAGTATATGCTGCCTATAAAAGAGGCATGTGAATGCTGTGTATAAGCCATGAATGGTGAGGTTGTTGTATGAGCCTGAGCTTGTTGTATGAGTTATTATTGTTGCATATTTGATTAGCCATGATTGTTGTGGGATTTGAAGCTCGTGATTGATATCTTTAACTGTGTGAAGAAGCCTGTGTATGCTGTGAACTTGCATTGTATTCACTTGGAATAGCTGCGCTTTCCTCCTAGAGCTGCAAAATTTGAAGCTGCATTGTTGAAGAGGAGAGACTTGGTACTGCAATTGTTCACATTGTTGGTGTTGATTGCATTGAATACTGAATTGTTGAAGCTGAGAATACTGCTACGACCTCCAAGGTGACTGCAATTGTTTCTCTGTGAAGAATCCAATTTTGAAGACTATAAGTGAAGCTAGGTGCTCTTGATGTGTACCTTCTTTTACCTGCATAGTGAATAGAGCTTATTTAAGTTTGAAATGCTGCATAATTGTGTATGGTCATTGTGAAGTTTGTGCACTTACCATATAAACTGCACTGTTGCAAAATTGTTTTAGTTTGATGTAAATACTATGGCAGCGACATATACCTGCATAGTGAATAGAGATTACTAAGACATTGTTTGTAGCTAGTGCAACTATAATTTTACAAGGACCATATTGTAAAAAGGTGGCAGAGACTTAGACCTGCACCTTTACTCTTTCTTCTTTTGTTTTAGTTGCAAGATTCATCACAGAAGATGCAATCTATAGCATCTGTAGTTGGTGCCACTCTCTCGGGCAAAGAGAGAGGCAGAGGAAGAAGAAACTTCAGAAACAACTCCAGCAAAAGATCAGATTTGCAGTGCAAGCGTTGTGGAAAGACTGGACACACATCAGATCAGTGTTGGGCTTCGTGGGACTCCATCAAAGACAAACATAACCAGAAGAAAGATGACAATAAAAACCAAGATGCTAGTAAATCTTCTGATTCTGCTCATTGTATTGTTGCACATTGTAATCTTGGAATTAATGAAATGACTTCACTTTCATCTTACAAAGATTGTTGGTTGCTTGATACTGGTGCAACATCACACATGACTTTTAGAAAACATTGTTTTGAAGAACTTAATGAAACAATAAATGGCATAGTGTACTTTGCAAATAATTCAAGTCTTAAACCAAAGGGAATGGGCACTGAAGATGCCTGGATTCCCTGATTTCTTGTTGAAGAATGTTCTTTATCTTCCAGAGTTGCAGAGAAGCCTACTATCCTTGGTGGAGATTCGACAGCGAGGCCATTCCATCCACATGTTTGATGGAATCATAGAAATAAGAAAGTCCTCTGACAACCAAGTCATCATGACTGGATATGAAGATGGGAAGTTGCTGAAGCTAAAGGGTTCATATGCAAGAGTTCAGAACTATGCCTACCTCTCTCAGCATGGAGAAGGTAATTTGTCTTCTAGTTCATTGTGGCATGCAAGATTTGGTCATCTAAATTATAACAGTCTTCATTTGTTGAGAAAGAATGGTGTATTTGGTTTTCCCACCATTCCCAAAGAAAAGAACAAATGTGATGCATGTATATTAGGGAAACATAGTAAGCTGCCATTCCATGAATCTAATTTCAAAGCAAGTAGGAAATTAGAATTAGTGCATTTTGATTTATGTGGCCCAATGCCAACTCCTTCTGCAAATGGGAATAAGTATTTTATGACATTTGTTGATGACTACTCAAGAATGTGCTGGATTTATTGTTTAAAGACAAAATTAGAAGCATTTCAAACATTCAAAGACTTTCATGCATTGATAAAAAAACAAGCACAATAAAAAATTGGTACACTTCGTACTGATAATGGAAAAGAATACACTTCAAATGATTTTGAAGATTATCTTCGCCAACATGGAATTTCACATCAGACTACAATTCCCTACAATCCTCAACAAAACGGTGTAGCAGAAAGAATGAATAGAACCATAATGAATATGGTTCACTCAATGATGTTTTTCAAGAATGTAAAACTAATGATTTGGGGTGATGCAGTAAAATGTGCAGCCTATTTGGGGAAAAGAAGTCCCTCAAATGCTCTTGATAACAAGACTCCACATGAAATGTGGTTTGGCCATCTCCCTTCAATCAGGCATCTCAGAGTTTTTAGTTCCACCTTTTATGCCTTGATTCCAAAGGAGCAAAGAAACAAGCTTGGTGCTCGAAGCAGAAAATGCATTTTCCTGGGGTACGAAGAATACTCCAAGGCATACCGTCTGTATGATGAGGTAAACAAGAAATTTGTTATTTCCAGAGATGTCATTTTTCTTGAGACTAATAAAAATGACCAGTCCATTGAGAGACAGCTTGATCATTTGGAAAGTTATCCTCATCCAAAGACATATTCTAAAAATGAATATGAAATTCCAAACCTTGAAGGGGGGATTCCTATTCTGGATCAACCTTTGGAATTTCCATATGAAGCACCAACTCCCCTGCATGAAGAAGTTCCTGCTACTTCACTTTATCAAGAGGTTCAAATGGATGATGTGATTGAGAGAATTGAAAGAATCTCAATCAATGATGAAGCACCACCAGCTGATCAACCAGGACCATCACGGAAGATTCCTAAATGGGCCACAAAGACACTTGAAAGTGTCCATCCAGATGAAGTTGGAAAGACGGGAACGAGAAGTTCGAAAAGACATGGAGGAGAAGCAGATAATTCAGGTGATGACATGGATGTATCATTTGATTGTGAATTTAATTTATCTGCTAACTTTGAACCAACTTCCTTTGAAGAAGCTTATACTCGAGTTGAGTGGAAAGAAGCTATGCAAAATGAGTATGATGCACTCATGAAGAATGGAACTTGGAAGCTGGTTGATCCTCCAATTGGAACCAAACCAATTGGCTACAAGTGCGTGTATAAGAACAAATACAGATTAGATGGATCACTTGACAAGCACAAAGCGAGGCTTGTAGCAAAAGGCTATGCACAGAAGGAAGGAATTGACTATGAAGAAGCATTTTCTCCTACAGCAAAATGGGCTACCATCCGAACCTTACTCTCTTTAGCTGCTCAGAAAGGGTGGAAAGTTCATCAAATGGATGTGAAGACTGCTTTCTTGAATGGAGAGTTGAAAGAGAATGTCTTCATGTCCCAGCCGGAAGGATTTGTTGTGAGAGGAAAATAAAAAAGGGTATGCAAGCTTGTCAAATCCTTGTATGGCCTAAAACAAGCACCTCGCACATAGTATGAAAAGTTAACTGAGCATCTTTTGAATTTAAATTTCAAACATTTTGATCTTGATGATGCAACATTGTTTATAAAGAAAGTAGGAAGATCAATTGTGTATCTTGTGGTGTATGTAGATGATGTTTTGATGACAGGGAACAATGAGAGCTATATAGCATCCATAAAGAAAGATTTGAAAGAGATCTTTGAAATGACGGATATGGGACATCTCCACTATTACTTAGGAATTGAAGTCACTCAACATCCTAAGTACCTATTCCTATCTA
>LPNX010960636.1:29729-83896 GCA_001517045.1 Pseudotsuga menziesii | reverse complement strand
TAGGAGTATCAACTTCTGGATACACTATGAGTCTTGGATCAGCAGCTGTCTCATGGAGATCACGCAAATAGTCAGTTCCAGCAGATTCAACAACAGAAGAAGAATATGTGGCTGCAGCTGAAGCAATGAAAGAAATAGTATGGCTTAGGAAGATACTTGAAGATTTGTAAGAAAAACAAGAGAACTCCACTCCATTATTGATCGACAATACTTCTGCAATCAAGCTGGCTAAGAATCCTAGATTCCATGATCGAACCAAACACATCAACACAAAGTATCATTTGATTCGACATCATGTAGAGGCCAAGATAGTCCATCTTCGACATTGTTCCACAAATGATCAAATTGCAAACATCTTCACCAAAGCACTTGGACGAGAAATGTTTGAAAGATTCAGAAACATGCTCGGACTTACAAACACCCCTTCGGATTAAGAGGGGGATTGTTGGAATATAATCCGTCGAGATTATATTTTGTAAATAAATAAAGAAATCTGAATAGTTATCTAGGAAGCCGAAAAGGCTGGGCGGAAGGTGAAACACAACCATCATATGCATTGTATAAATATATGCATTAGCAAGGGAATAAAATAGAATCGGGAGTTATACCTATCATGACTGATTTGGGGTTGTTGAGCCAATTATTGGGTCTTGAAATTGCTCAATCCCAACATGGAATAAAATTACATCAGTCCAAGTATGCTTTAGATTTGTTGAACAATTTCAACATGAATTATTACAAGCCAAGCAAGACTCCCTTTCAGGAGTTAAGCTTGAATAAGCAGGTTCTTCTCCTATGGTAAATAATACACTGTATAGGTAATTGATTGGGTGTTTGCTTTACCTTACACACACTCGACCTGATATTTCTTATGCAGTAATTGTGGCTTCAAGATACATGGATCAGCCTCATGATATCCATTGGAGAGCATCCAAAAGGATCCTTAACTTCGTTTAGGGAACAAGAACTCATGGGATCTTTTACAAAGCTAAATCTGATCTTGATGTGATTGGGTTTACTGATAGTGATTGGGTAGGTGAAAACATAGATCGAAAGTAAACATCAGGATATGTGTTCATGTTTTCTAGAGGACCAATCAACTATTCAAACAAGAAACAGAGTGCCATAGCACTCTCATCTACAGAAGCAGAGTACAGAGGAGTCATAAATGTAGCAACTCAATGTTTATGGTGGCAAGGGATACTTGGTAAGTGTGGCTTTGAATCATAGTTTTCAACTATTATCTATTGTGATAATCAGAGTACCATTCAAATCTACAATGATCCATTTCAGAGACAGAGAACCAAACACATTGAGATCCATCTGCAGTACATCAGACAGCTTGTGCATGATGGCACCATTCACCTAGTCTTCTGTGCATCTTCAAAACAAGTAGCATACATCTTCACCAAAGTTTTTTGTGAGAATAAAATCAGCAATCTCAAATCACTGCTGGGGATTTCTGATCATTCTATGAAGCATGATTGATGACAATATTTTTAAATTTTGTTTTATTGTCCATGTTTAAGGGGGGATTTTCCCACTGGGTTTTTGCCTCTTTCCTTGGTTAAATGGACATGCAGTATGTAAAGGGTGACTAAGCCTTGTTACTAGGCTGTATAGTTTTTTGATATTTACTCATAAAGTTAGGATTAAGGGGGGGTGTTAGAATAATCAACCCATATTTAGCTACCTTAGACATTAATTAATCAATTTTTGTCTTATTTGCCTAGTTTCCTATATTCCACTCTATGCAAGTTGTCTTCCACATGTCCTAGAAGTAAAAATTGCTAAAATTGAGTCATGGAGCACTTGGGAAACCTCCTAGAAACCATATTTACCATGTCTACTTTATTCCAGATCCTCCCTATCACATATCTTCTTTTTTTGCTAAGTTTCCTGCTTTATTGATATTTATGGCAAAAGGGGAAGTAAGACTAGGTGTAGTTGACTTGTTTTTTCCCCTCATCATCCTCCATCCTTTTCTCCTAATAAAATCATGTATGAGTTGTCTTTCCATCCATTATTATATTTCTTACTTGACTTTTCCAATTCGTGAGCCTCTAAGTGGATTTGGAAACTGCTTTATGCACCTATGGGGCATTTGACTAGATTTAGTAAGCCTATTTTTTGACTATTTCGAATGGAATCCTTATGAAATTGAATATCTCATGAAATTATATATTGCAGCAGCCTATTACTTCATAAGGTTGGCTATTGTACACTTATTCAATACACATTAGTGTTATGCTCCAATTTCAGTCTCCTTTGTTTGTAATTTTGCATGTTTGATTAGCAATTTTGTGAGTGCAATTGTTCTATCACTTGGGTTCAATTTCCACAGTGCTTGCAATACTTATTGTTGATGAAGCAATAAATTCCATATGTTCACAATAAAATGCATAAAAAAATTAACACTGTAGGTTAGTTAGCAAAAAAATACACAACTGCATAAAAATACAGTCTTATTCATTGTCCAAATTGCAATAGAAAGCACTTGTCTGACTTTTTATTTACATAGTAATTATAACCTTTGGCCTTCTACTCCATTTTCTATCCTTGACTAACCATAGGACTGTCTATGAAAATAGACTGTAATACTACTTATTAGGCTGCCAGAAGACACACCTAAACCATTCTATTCTAGCCTAACCCTATCTAAAACCTTTTCCCTAGACTCCTAACTTTCCCTCTCTCTAAATCAAGGTTTATTCCTTTAATTTCCACACTACTTAGACCCCCACTACTCTCCCTATATCACTGACTGTAATATCCATTTTGGACAGCCCTAGAACACCACTAACTCATCCTTAGATTCCCTAACTTATTCACTGTAATATCCTATTCAAGGCAGCCCTAATAACATTCTTACCCACCTATCATATCCTAAGGTCACTTCCTTTCCTTCCTATCTTATCCACTCACTAACGCCTCACCTCAAATTTTTCCATAACCCAATTTAAAGTGGAATAAAGACACCCTAAAGGGACTGTATATAAAGAATCATTCCCAACCATACTTAAACAAATTTGGCAGTGGTATATAAACATCCATAACTTGGAAAAATACTAGAAAAGTCCTCGAATTGCTTGTAAGTCATTGTGTCATCAAAAGACAAGTGAATATACTTCTTATCATTCCTACTTGACTGGAAATTACATCTTGGACTATCATAAGACATTTTACTTGACTGGAAATTACATCTTGGATTGTCATAAGACATTTTACTTGACTGGAAATTCAATTTGGTTTAACAGTCCCATTGGCTTGGAAACTTGTCACTTATAAAATTGTTTATCACTGATGTTTACTTAAAAAGATAGTACCTTTGTCTTGACAAGCTTAAAAGTGAAATATACAACTGTCATAATGCTAAATGCTTGGCTAGAAATACTTTTATGTCGGTTTCAAGAGAGGTTGGATTTGTATGATATGATGATAACATCCCATCAACACCACTAACATGCTTAAACCACATGCATAATTGAAATGAAAACATCCCATAATGATAACGTCCCATAAAACTTGTTCTTCCTTAACAAATAAAAAATGAAACAAGTTCATGAATATGTGTCTTCTATAACGATCTATTGAGCACTTGCAATTTTAACGATTTAAGGGTTAGCATGCATAACCTAGGGTCTAGAATCAATGAGAAAACCCTAACCCTAACTGAAGTTTAAATGTTAGCATGCATAACCTAGGCTTTATAATCAATGAGGAAACCCTGTCGGGTAATATCCTATTTAGGGCATCCCTAATAGCCTTCTTTCCCACCTATCATAGCCTAAGTTCACTTGCTTTCCTTCCTATCTTACCCACTCACTTCCTATCTTGTCATCCCTATTGATCCTTCCTTTGGTAGCGACATGTTCTCTTTGGGTGTACAATCATGGTTTGAAGGGTCATTTTGGCTAGCAAGTTCCTTTTATTTCAGAGGATTTTCCTTAGTCATCATCTTGATGGCCTACACAAGTGCATGATGACCTATCCAAAGGTCTACACTTAGGAAATCTAATGAAATAAACACCATTAAAGTTTACTTAACAAATTCAACCCAAAATTATCTCAAATTAGCATGCATAACCAATGCTAGAATCTACCCAATCATAAATATAAATATAAGCTAAAATTCAAATCTCCACACTATAATTGTTTTCCTCGTTAGGGTTTATAAACTCTAATCATCTTTCATCATAGAAGCACATGGCATTTTAGGCAAGTCTAGCTAGGTTTAGCATTTCAGGAAAGTCTAGCATGTAACTATTCATCAATTACAGTAGAGTTAGCTAGGGCTTAGGATAACAAAGAAATTCAATTGATAACCTAGGGTTTAATTCAATTGTAACAATTTGATAATTTGAGTATTGTTCCTAGCATTTCCAAACATTGGTATTTGCATTTGTGAACATATGAAATAGTAAGTAATTCATATTAATCCAAATAAAATTATTTCATGTATGTGCATAGCCTAGGTATAGGGCCTTTTGTTTTTTACTTAAATGATACTAACCAATCTAATCATATATAGCTAAAGAGGTCATAAAACCCTAGTTCCATCTCATAACTTGTGAACCCTAGTTATAATATGCACTTTATAGTTCATGAAACCCTAGCTGGTTTTCAATTTGTAAGTGTAGCCTAGGGCTATATGGCCTTTTGCTTTCTACTTAAATGATACTAACGAGTCTAATTTGATCTTCAAACCTAAAGAGTTCATAAAACCCTAGTTTCTAGTTTTATGTCCCAATATCTGAACCCCAGTTTTATTATGCAAGTTGTTGGCTTATTTTCTAGTACATGAATAATATAATGCTGCAACATGTGGTTTATTAGTCATATCTAGACACATTGGGGCATGAAAACATGAGGGGGAGGGCCATTTTAAACCCAAGTTATAGTGTAAAATTGTAGTTCATCAAACCCTAGTTGGTTTAGGATGTGTACATGTACATGTGTTTCTACTTCCATCTCATAACTTGTAACGAGTTTTGTTGCAGCTGCAACCTTTTTCCCCAAAATTTTAAATTTTAGGACCCTCCTTTTGATTTTGTTCTATTAGATCTAGCCTAGGATTGTTTGGTTTCCCTAAATATGTCCTGGAAGTTTAGATTTTTTGTTCAAAACTTGATCCTTTTCATTGGAATATTAGTTGGCTATCCTTCCGATATCGAAAGCATAGTCAATCGTCTTTCCGACGTTGCGGAAGTTGAATGGTCAACCTTGTCAGCGATACTTCATACGCCCTAGCCGATATGTCGAAAACCGTGGTTTATTTTTGTTTTATTTTTGAGCTTTACATTTTCACTGCCGATGACTTTTTATCGCTATCAGAATTGTCTACAACAATCAACCAGAGTAGTAGTCCTCTATGCTGACTGTGTTGCGAGAGGCAGATGATGAATGTTCTGAAAGATAGTTTTTTTTCTCACCGATGCCTTAGAACTTAGATGTTTCGATCTTCGATATGCATTACAATGAATAAAGTCATGATGATAGTGCTTTTCATTGCCGACACTGTGGAATATGTTCAGTCTTGAGCTTCTGCACTTAGTTCTTAATGGTGTCGATGCCGATAGACTTAAAATTTATCATGGGTCCATAGTTGGTTTTACATCTGCCATTGTGGCTGTCATCCGAACTATCTTTCCAATGGTTAGAAGTTTAACTGTTGATAGGGTTTATCCCATTGACATTTTCTGCTGAAGGTTCTATATATATGAGGGTAGCATTTTTATTATTATTCATCCGTATTGTAACTTTCCATTTGCTCCAGTCTTTGTCATTTGCACCGATTCATGCACCCAGCTATCCGAACTCGATTCACTAGAGTTTCCACCATGAATATTTTGGTCATCCCATCGACTACACTGTTGTTTTCCAGGTAGGTGAACCATGACCTTGTTGTTTTGGTTTTTTATTGGTCTATTTGGAACCGTTGGTTTTCTTTCCTTGGTTAGGTTTTTCGTGAGTCAGGTTTGTCCTCAAGTAAGAGATGTTTGTCTTTATGGTATGCATGATGTTTTATTGCAGGGTGAATATTTAGATGTTTGTAGTTTTCTTTAGCGGGTGGTTTTTGAGGCTGCGTGATTGTTGGTCCGTTATGGATGCTTTTGCTCCAGTGCGAAAGATTAGGGCACGGTGTAGACAAGCGTTTCACTATCTGCACCACCTGTTCTTTTGGTTTCCCATAGCCTTCCAGGGGGTGTTAAACTCTTGCTTGCATTTACCTTTCCCTTGGGACTGTGGAGGTTTTACATTTTTTGTCAGGTTAGGGTTTTTTCGACAGGAAGAGTGCTATATAGGGTCTAATGCTTTGAAGTTTTTTGTTTAACACTAGCAGTAGGAATAGTGTGATTCATACTTTTATGTGATATTGGATTATTTCAAATTAGTTCGAAAGAGACCCGGGTTAAGATAGAGAATTGTTTTTCTCTCGGGGTTGTGAATTTTTATAGATAGTGGACTTAGGTTGTTTTAAGACACAACCTGCAGGATTTTTATTTTGCCTTGTCAATTTCTTCATGTATTGAATACTGTGTGTAGTTTATTTTTCAGAATGCATATGGAGGAGGTAAACAAATTGATATAGTTTTTATTTATTGTTAAAACACTTGCTAAAAGCTTAATGGGTCTAAGAACATGCTGTGTTTGTGACAAGGTGATTATTGTAAAGAAAATATGTCGAAGAGACAAAAAAAAGGCTCATGTGGTTGAAGGAGAACCTGAGGTTGAGATCATCACCAAGGTTGAGTATATATATGAAGATACCAAAGCTTCCACCAGGGTTGACCTAGACTACAAATGGGGTGAGATTTACAGGATGATTGCCAATCAGAACGTACATGATGTGGGTTTCGAGGAGTTAACCATTTATGCAAACATTGAGAAATCAGCTCTCATGAAAGTATCCACAAGACCTAAGTTGTTCCCTTGTTTAGAGGTGATAGGATGGATTGTACCTAGGGAAGATGTAACTACAATGATTCTTAAAAATACTGCTAAGAAGGGCTACGCTGCATATAGCCCTGCATATGTCTCTATGGCATATCATTTGCCTTCTGCCCAGATTTACTTAACAGAAAGCTGGTTGAAAGAGACAACGATGGATCTGGTAGAAACAATTAAAAGAATGATGATAGTGGGAAAAAACTTTCAGACTAGACCTTCCAGAGAGTATGATACCTCTACTCTCTATACTCCCTATAGATTCATTGCACTCATGCTAAATAGGATTTTTGGTAGAGCTCACGGGAAGAGCTTCAATATAGGATGGATACCAATTATCTTCTATGTGGCTACTTGTAACGTCCCTGCCCCTCTGATCGATGAAGAGGATGCTTCCATACACCAAACGTCCGAGCAGCTAGCCCCATGAACATGTACATACATATAAAAACTTGAATGCTTTAACATGTTACATAATAAGATGCATAATCATTCATATACACAACGAAAGAAAAACATACAATTCAGCATTCAACATGTCCATCATCATAATTCATTAACAGTAAATATGATTGCAAAATAGATTAGTCAAGAAAAATTATCTTATAAGAACTGTCCCACAACCAGCTACGTCGCTGCAACGTTCCACCCAACCATAGGCCAGTGTGCTCCTTAATCTCTCAACAACGCTGCCACCCCTGAGCCGGGCATGATTCCCCAAGGAATAAGGAACTAGAAAGCTTACATATAGCCAAGGATAACAAAAAATTCAAGGGTACAAAATTCAGCCAAGCCAACACAGTTGGGTTTATTTGGAAAATAACAGATCAGCCAAGCGAACATAGTTGGGTTTATCAGGCCATATAGAAGTTGGGAAAGGATAAATTCTAAGTTGATGAGCTCATTGAAGAGATAAGGACACCTACACCAGAACTAGCGTGACTTATAGGATACCCACACCCACCCAACATAAAAAAATCAATCCTTTCTCTGCTACATAGTCCCCCAGGCCCTGACCTCCCTTCCAGTGCTATTAAGGGGTTTGTGGAGAAGAAATATATCCCTCTAGATTTTTCTGTGTGGATCCCATACCCAAAATGTTTTCTAAGCAATTTAGGCCCTCATCACCACCCCAATATAGTCTGAAGACCAACCATCGCATGTACACATCAAAAACAACAATTATAGCTTGACAGGGGAAAACAAATCCCTAAGTTGTTCTTGGCCCCATCGTGGCCAAAACAACTCGATGGTAACCTACAACAGCTCCAAAGAGTGAGGGAAAACACAGCCAACATGATGTAGGTACTCACATCTACCATTGATCAGGGGAAGAACAACAACCAATCTCACAATGAAACCACCAAAACTTGCTTAGTCAGCAGTGGATGAAGTAAGCAGACCCTCAACTTGTGCCTGAGAAAGGACATACACATCGACCATAGACCATAGTGAAAATACATATTCCACAGCCTTGAACGCTAGTGGCCAAATTGGCATTCGCTTCCTCTCTGTGTGAGGAACCACCAATAGAGAAGGCCAAATGGTGCATGAGGAAACATAACACCTCTGCGTGAGATCAACAAGCTTGGGAGAGTGGGATGATGTTCCATGTAGTCATGGAGCAAATGGAATAATGGAGAGTCTACATGGAGTGATGGGGTAGTGGTTTTCCTGCCATCGTGAGGGTCAACCTATTGGTAGAGTGTGCGTGTGGGAAAGGACTGATAGTCCTTCCACACTCCACTCCCTAGCAATAAATACCCAACTAACAACAGAAATTTTAATGAGGTAGTTGGATAAGACAAGGGAAGATGAGAAAATCAAAAAGAGTGGTGACACATGGCTTTTCCCCCATGGCTCAAGGTTTAAAATTCACCCTCTTTATCCCTAGGAATATCATGCCCTTTTCAATATGGTTGCAATGAACATAGTTGGTTGGGTTCATATAATTAAAATGCACATTTACATGTGTTGCAGCTACAACTATTTTCCCCAAATTTTTCAAATTTTGGACCCCCTGATGATTTTAACGTTGCTTTGAATCGTTTGGACCCAAGACCTTTTGGTCATGCTTTAATTTCAGATTATCTTCAAGATTAACTCTCTTCCTGTTTTCAGAAACTGCTTATGTTTGAAATTGCTATGGGTCGCAGATTTTAGAGTTAGTTTTTGCCAGTCGAAGTTGAATCAGATCAATTGTTCTCTATAAAGCTGATGTTTCGGAGGTGAAACACGTTCTTGACCATTGCTAAATTTTAAAATAGTCCCAAACACTTAGCATTTTTATTGATCGGGTGTCAAAGTATGTTTTGATCGGAGGCTGTTGTATGTTTATCTTCCACCGTTGCGGCTCCCAAAGCAGCTAGGTACCTGAAATGTAAGCACTTCGCCCACCAATGCATGTCGATTTTTAGTCGCATGTCTGTAGCCTTTCTTCTTCCACTGTTACGGCTATGCAAAGCACTTATCTTCCAATGTCGATGTCTTTTCGATTTCCGACTGGAAACTTTTCTGCCCACAATTTAGGTCATAACTCTTCCGACTCCGATAGGTTTAATGGTTCTGCGGTACTCGTCGCCTGTTAAGACCCGCTCATGCGGCTGTAAATGAGTCTACCCAGCCGATGTTTAGCGTTCTAAGCCACCGATGAGTTTTCCTTTTCTGTCGTTGGTGATTTTTTCAAACCTGTGTGTGGACAAGATAGGGATGCCGGCACTTGTTAAGGTTCTCATAACAGTGATACAGTAGATGGCCTCTCTTGATGCTTAACCGTTTGGTTGATACAATTTGATGTTATTGAAAGTGCAACCCCGATGAATGACACATGTCATTTGATTGCAGGTGGACTCAAGATATTGTTCAGACTACTGCGGTGCAAAGGCATAGCTGGGAGATAAGTGGCAGAAGGGAGCTAGGCAGTTTTGGCAAAGGTTAAACCGAAACTGATAGGATCCCAAGGAGAGCAAGCGAAACGGGAGGAAAAATCAATAGTGACAAAGTCCCAGACCTGGAAAGATCTATCAGTTACTAGGCAGATCATGAATGTGCACATAAAAGATAAAAATGGGGATATTAAACGTTTGGGGGACTGAAAGGTCACACGTTTGGGGGCAGCCCAAGCGGTTAACTGTTTTAGTTTAAATATTTGAAAGTTAGAACTTATGGGGGCTTTTCCCTGGGAAAAAACTTGTAAACTATTGCTTGTAAGAGGAACTATTTCATTTTACAACGAGAAATTGCAAATTTTGCCTGTTGGAGAAAGTGCTATGTGGAATGTACAAATGTGATTAAATGAGCGATGTTGAATGGGAACTATTTCCTTTTCGATTGTGTTTCATTAACTGTGAGAGTGTTCTAACTTCCTGAACCTATGTTCTTGTCTGAATGTCCTCTAGTATATTCTGTGATGTTTTCCACTATGAGTAATGGGATTTTTAACTAGTGATGAGCTATCTTATCATGCATACTTTATTCATGTTTATATGTTTTAGTTATAAGAACAACTATCTGTGATTTTCGATAACACATGGACAGTAGTGCATTATTCATGAATCAATATCTAGCTCTCTAGAGATAGCTTAGTTAGTATTTACTTTCTTGCAATATATGTGATTTAGATGCTTGGGAGTTTAAGACGAGAGGTAAGAACCTGTGCATCACATTGTGAATACTCCTTGCATTCTTTATTACTTTCCATGTTAGGTAGGCACTGTTAGGAACCCATGTCAATCATTCTCTTTACCGTGTTAGTATATTGTTGTTGGATGCATATGCTTTGTAAGTCGTCCCATAGTAATTGTTGATCCATAGTTTGTGTTATTGTTGTTGGGTGCATATGCTTTGTAAGTCGTCCCATAGTAATTGTTGATCCATAGTTTGTGTTATTGTTGTTGGGTGCATATGCTTTGTAAGCCGCCTGTAGTATTTGTTGATTCATAGTTTATATTGGCCCATGGTTTTGACCCATAGTATTGGTGCTCCATAGTTTATATTGGCCCATGGTTTTGACCCATAGTATTGGCACCTATTTTTAGTATATAAGTGTGTGTTGAGGCCAAGGAAGGTACCGTGAAGTTATTTTGTATTAAGCTTTCTCAAAGGAGGTTGCCCCCTCGAAGTGGCCTATGATTAATATAAAAGTGATTTTGAGTTCTGCTGCTATATCGTGTATTTTGATTAATTATTTGCTGCAGGGTCCTCACATCTGGTATCGGAGCACTTTCTTGGGCTCGTTGGGTGAAATTTATGCCCAATTTTTTTTCGCTTCTGTTGCAGGTTCGGATCTGGGAATAATCCCTATCCGCTTAACTATGGGAAGTACTTGGGAATAAGCTCTAAAAATCATTGTGAGGAGTACCACACGAACCCCGAAGTAGCTGGCCCATTAAGAGGACCTGCCAGCGAAAAGGGCAACGACCCCTATTTGATTGACTAGTTCCCACCCGTGAGGTAAACCAAGAGCTGTCGTTTGTGGCCAAGCGGTTATCAGTTTTACCTGAGTCGTGGAGTGAGGGGTACTGCCCCAATACGCAAGCCATCAGACAGCATTGGTGGCCAAGTGATTCCCTTGAACCAATAGCAAGCCGCACATACCTGGGGTCCATATCTATTTTCAGTTGCACAATCGCAGATTTCCTCTGTTCAGAACTGTTGTTGGTCAGTTCCGCGCCGTTTCAGATCCATTTGTGCTGATCACTTCCACGCCGTTGTTGATTCCACTGTTTCTTATCACTTTCGCGCCGTTGTAGATCCCTTCCTGAAAAAAAAAAAAAAAAACCCTCAAACTCCTGGTTAGGGTTGTCACCTGCATAGGAGCAAAAACCATGGAGGAATCACTTGCAGCCATTCAAGCCAAACTCCAGGAACTGGATAAAAAATTTCTCGGTCTCCATCTTGAGCATTCAGCTATGAACACCAGACGATAGTCCGAGTCTTCATCAGACAATGGGTTCTCTTCTTCCAGCAATTTTCACGGTCCAAAGGTAGATTTTCCTCGCTTCAATGGTACTTATCCGACTGGAGGGATCTATCATGCAGAACAGTATTTCAGTATTCATAATACTTTTGATGTCAACAAAGTTCCACTTGCCTCCTTTCATTTGGAATAGGAAGCTCTTCAATGGTATCGTTGGTACATCAAGGCTCATGAAGAGCCAAAATGGCCTGATTTTTGCCAGCTCCTTTTGCAACGATTTGGTCCTAGTACTTTTGATGACTTCACAGGAGCTCTCACTAAACTTCGCCAAATTGACACTGTGAAAGAGTATCAAACTAAATTTTAGAAACTAGCTAATCACACTAAAGGATTACCTGATGACTTCTACCGGAGTTGTTTTATCAGTGGTCTAAAGGATGCAATTCATTCTGAGGTCAAAATGTTCAGTCCCAACACAATGATGGAAGCCCTGGGGTTGGCTAAGTTGGCAGAAGACAAGATGGCAGCCCAACAACACTCCAAATCCTCTTTTGTTCCCTTTCGAAATATGGGTTCTCAACGACCTCCCATTACGCCAGCTCCTCGCTCACCTCCAATCAAGCATTTGTCTGAAACAAAGATGTAGGCATGCAGAGAAACAGGGCTTTGTTATAATTGTGATGAGAAATTCAATCGGGGACATCGATGTGTTCAACAAAAGCTCTATCTCTTGGATGTGGATTCTCAACCTGCCTCTGAAATTGGTGAAGAAGCTCCTGATACAATGGATGCTCCGGTTGACATTTAGGAGCCGCCTACTGACCCTCCATCTCAGGATGACCAGCCCAAGATATCCCTCCATGCTTTAGCTGGAGTCACTGCCCCCCAAACAATGCGGGTACGCGGTTAATTCAAGAAGCTTCCTCTTACAATACTCATTGATTCTGGAAACACTCATAATTTCATTGACCCTCAGATCGCCAAACAAGCTGATTGTTTTATCCATCCTTGCTCCAAATTTGAAGTCATGGTTGCCAATGAGGGCACCTTACCTTGCAAAGGGAAGTGTCATAATGTGCGTATCTCTATGGGAGATTATAACCCCCGCTATGACATGTTTGCCTTGACCTTATGCGGATGTGATGTGGTTTTGGGCACTCAATGGCTGTGCACACTTGGCCCCATATTATGGGATTTTGTTGAACTTTGGGTGCAGTTCTCCCCCGATGGACACAAACACACATTGAAAGGATTACAACCAGGGTCTTTCAGCATCATCAGTTCACATCACCTAGAAAAAATCCTTAAGAAGAGTTCCCATGGTGTCATCGCTCAGCTCCATTCCATTCAAATGCCACCATCAGCGGGCCCCACTACTCCTTTGGATCTCCAACAAATTCTGGATCGATATACAGGTGTTTTTGCTGAACTAGTGGGACTTCCACCTTCACGACCAGAGGACCATCATATTCAGCTCCTTCCGTGAAGTATTCCTCCCAACATCAGGTCCTATCGCTATCCATTTCACCAAAAAATAGATATTGAACTCCTCGTTAGGGACTTACTGAAGCAAGGTATTATTTGCCCAAGCACAAGTTCCTTTTCTTCACCTGTTCTAGCTATTCTCAATTTTTCCAAGCCCTTCACTACTGAGAGTGATGCTTGCGGCAATGGACTTGGTGTTGTTCTCCTTCAAGATTAACACCCCATTGCGTTCACCAACAAATCCCTTTCCGGTAAGAATTTAGCTGCCTCTACATATGAGAAGGAAATGATGGCTATTTTGCATGCAGTACAAAAGTGGTGACCCTACCTCTTCGGGAATCATTTCTACATCAAGACGGATCAACAGAGTCTGAAATATTTCCTAGAACAGCGTGTATCCTCCCCAACACAACAGAAATGGGTTAGCAAACTCATGGGTTATGACTATGAGATCACTTATAAGAAGGGTAAGGACAATATTGTGGTGGATGCCCTTTCTCGCACATTTGATGACCAAGGTTCTCTTTCCGCTATTTCTATGCCTGTCCCAAATTGGTTGCAATCGGTTCAACCAGGTTATGTCAATGAATCTTCATTATCTCAAATCATCCAACGCTTGGACAACAACCCTTCTGCTGTCCCACATTACTCTTGGGATGGTTCTTCACTGAGATACAAGGGTCGTCTGGTGCTTCCCCAGAACACAGCTCTTCAACAAGCTATCTTCTATGAACTCCATGCTTCTCCATCAGCTGGGCACTCTGGTTTTCCCCAAACGTATGAACGGGCACAGCGCAACTTCTTTTGGCAGGGCATGAAAAGGCCAATTCAACAGATGGTGGTTGAATGTGATACCTGCCAGCACAATAAGGGTGAAACAACACCCCTTCCAGGATTGCTCGAACCCTTGCCCATACCTACCCGGATCTGGACAGATATTTCTATGGATTTCATTGAAGGGCTCCCTAAATTTGGAGGGAAGACTGTGATTTTGGTTGTGATTGATCGCCTCTCCAAATATAGTCATTTTTGTGCTCTCATCCATCCCTATACAGCCTCCTCCGTTGCTCAAATTTTCCTGGACCAGATCTTTCGTCTTCATGGACTGCCTTCTTCCATTGTCCCAGATCGTGATGCGAATTTCACCAGTCATTTTTGGATAGAACTCTTTCACCACACTAGCACCAAACTGAATATGAGTTCAGGTTATCACCCACAAATGGATGGTCAGACTGAAATTATCAATAAATTCTTGGAAACTTATCTTCGTTGCTTCTCCTCTGAGCAACAACATTAGTGGGAAAAGTGGCTCCCTCTTGCTGAATGATGGTACAATACCTCTTACCACACTACCTCTAAAATGACTCCATATGAAGCATTTTATGGTCAGGCACCGCTAGTTCTTCTTCCTTACACCCCCAGCAGTTTTCCAGTTCAGGAAGTTGACGCAGTCCTTCGAAACTACGATGAGGTTCTTCACATTTTGCGCAAAAATCTTCACATGGAAAGAAATCGCATGAAGCAACAAGCTGATCAGCACCGTTCTGAGCGCACTTTTGAAGCCGATGATATGGTTTTTCTTCATCTCCAGCCTTACAAGCAATCATCACTACAACTCAAAGGGCATCATAAGCTTGCTCCAAATTTCTATGGGCCATATAGGATTCTTCCAAAGATTGGGTCTGTTGCTTATAAATTGGAACTTTCGCCTTCTTCTCGCATTCATCCAGTATTTCATGTCTCTTGTCTAAAGAAATTTCTTGGCACCAACATCAAAGGCCAAACTATTTTACCAGAACTGGATAATGAAGGATCCATCCTTCTAGAGCCGGAGGCTGTCCTCAATAAGCGCACTCGTCAGCTTCGCTCTCGCTCTATCACAGAGGTCTTAATTCAATGGCACGAAATGCAGCCCGAGGATGCTACATGGGAACCACTCCTTCATATTCAGCGACAATTTCCACATCTAAAGCTTTGAGGACAAATATTTTTCTAAGGGGGAGGGGATGTTAGGAACCCATGTCAATCCTTCTCTTTACCGTGTTAGTATATTGTTGTTGGATGCATATTCTTTGTAAGTCGTCCCATAGTATTTGTTGATCCATAGTTTGTGTTATTGTTGTTGGGCGCATATGCTTTGTAAGCCGCCTGTAGTATTTGTTGATCCATAGTTTATATTGGCCCATGGTTTTGACCCATAGTATTGGCGCCTATTTTTAGTATATAAGTGTGTGTTGAGGCCAAGGAAGGTACCATGAAGTTATTTTGTATTGAGCTTGCTCAAAGGAAGTTTCCCCCTCGAAGTGGCCTGCGATTAATATAAAAGTGATTTTGAGTTCTGCTACTATATCGTGTATTTTGATTAATTATTTGCTGCAGGGTCCTCACAGGCACTTGCATATCATATTTTAAGTCAAAAATACAAAAATACACACGGTGGATCGGGCCGCAACGAGTAAAACATTTATTTTTGTTACTTAACCTACGGTAGCCGGACTGCAAACCGGATGGATTCCCTACACCAAACAGTCATGGGCTAATTGGGAATGTTGACTGGGGAGAATCCCTTGCTATTGCCACCTGGGAATTTCCAGGCCTCAATAGTTCCTAGTGCTAGAAGGAGGGCCGCCAGTTCATGGCTGGCCGAGGAAACCTGTTTTCTTGAGACTATTCCAGCGGTAACAGTTCAGAAAGTAGTGTGCTTCATAATCCAATTCCTGAAGAAGGGGGTAGAGAACATTTGTTTTCTGTCGAAAACGAAGTTGTTAATAATCTGAGAAGACACACTAGGGCATATGTGAAGAAGATTGGAGGATTTCCAATCATCCCTAAATTTCCCAGAAGAGAATATAAAAGGAAGGATCGTCTTATATTGGAAGCCTCAGTGCGGGTTGAGGATTGGGAAGAACTTGTAGAAACAACCTTATAGGAAGTTGTACTACCTTTGAATCAAGAAGGCCCAGTCACTCCTCACAGTTCTCCTATTCACACTCCTATTTTCTCACCTCCTCACTCTCCACCCAAACTCATGGCAACCGTAAACTCAAATCAACCACCCAACCCACTGAATCCACCACCTGACTGGAGAGCCAGATCACCTTTAAACCTACCACCTCCATTGCATGATTTACCTCAATCCTTTGAAAAGATGCTTCCCAAATTCGACCCAAGTGAGAAGATACTAGTAGACGACCACTTACAAAGTTTCTATTTGGCAATAGAAGGTTTAAGGGTTGGGGAGTATGAGGATGTAGTTTGCAGACTTTTCCCACATACCCTTAAAGGAGCTGCAGCATCGTGGTACTTTGGATTTCTTGCAAACTCTATCCCTGATTGGGACACCTTCGAGAGGATTTTTAGAAGTAAGTATGCACCCAAAAGACTCATGCAGCCCTCATGAAAGGACTATGCACCTTAAATAAAGAGAGAAAGGAGAAGGAGCATAGCTTCACCCAAATATTTGCAGCATACCTCAATAATTTTTCTGAAGCTGACAGACCTTCGGATAAAGTCCTGGTTGAATATTATACCTCAGCTTTAGGACCCGAGTTGGCCATGTTTGCCAAAATGAAGGCCAAGACCACTTTAGCAGAGACCTATGAGGAGGCAGAAAAAGTAGAGGATGAAAGGGAAAGTATCGAAGATTATTCCGAACAACCAGGAGAAAAAATGTGGGAAGGAAAGCCTTGTTGTTTACTAAGCCCAAGGAAGAGCAATCACCAGATTTTGAAAGTATGGCAAAAATGATGCAGAAGCTCTCTAACAGAATCATAGACTTGGAAAAGGAAAAGGAATCCCAAAATTTCTACAAGCCCTATTAGAAGAAATGGGAGGACAACAATCAATCCCAACCCCCTCCGCACAATTTGGCATCTATGAATTTGACAGAAGTGGGACTTGACAAATTTTGCACTTTCCACCAACAAACTCACTCTGAAAAGAATTGTCATCAATCGATAAACTTAATGACGTTAGTAATGAATCAGCTATTGGATTCTAAATTAACAGATGATGGAGATGAATAAAGAAAAGATAGTAATGCGTCGACGAAAGAACAAGAGGATGAGACCATGGTTCTGTGGGACTCTGTTTCATTATTCGACGCTGAGGAGGAAAAGAAATTGGGGATATGAGGACGTTATGGAAACGAATGTAACAACAAGAAGCCAAGGGTTTCCTAAAGAAAATAGCCTCATGCTCCCAAAGATTAAAAGGCTTCAGAAAAATGTTAAAAAATTTCAGAATAATTCCTCAGCTGATAAGATTCCCGAATTCAGCATCACCAGTCAAGATCCCAGACAAAATGATATGTTGACCAAGCCCGATGAAGAAAAGATGAATGTTGATAAAACACTTCCCACCGAAACTCAGATGGATTATGACATCGTGGAAGATATAAAGAAAGTAAGGGCAAATATCTCATTATTTGAAATGTGTAAGGTGCCGCAGCAGAAAGAAAAACTACTAAAAGCGCTTGAAGAACCAAAGGAAAGGATGCCCACTAAAAATCAACCCAAGGAAGAAGAAGAAATCGGGGAAGCAAGCATTGGGGGTAAGTCTAAGAACAAGAATCCACCTTTCCTCCTCACTTTTGAAATTTTTAATCACAACGTAGAAAATTGCCTGGTAGACTCAGGGGCATCGGTTAATGTCATGCCAATATTAGTATGCAAAAGGATAAATGGGAAGCCTAAGCCATCCACTTGGAGGGTTGTTCAGTTGGATAGGATGAATGTGAAAGTAATTGGGGAAATGGAGGATGTCCTAGTACGCCTCTAATCAAATGATAAAGTGTGCCAAGTTATTGATATCGTGGTGGCCAACATACCAGACGCTTATGGGCTTGTTCTGAACAGAGATTGGTCGGAAAAACTAAACAGATATTTTTCCTCGGACTGGTCACATCTGTGGCTTCCGTATAAAGGAAGCCCAAATCAAATTAAAATTTTTAGGGAGCCTCGCATGAAGTACAATGTCACTCATCTTGAGGAAAAAAGTGAACCAGTGGATTCTGTGTTGGGAAATTACTTTATCGAGTTAGAACCGGGAAATTACCAAGCAGAAGAATCTAGCGACACATCAGATGCTCAGCCTGATCTCCTTCAGTTTTCAAAGGCTGATTAAATTTACTGTAAAATAGTAAACTTAGCAGTAGGAGTAGATTCTCGTACAGTAGTTAGTGATTTTTGGACACTGTTTTTTGATGGTTCTAAAATGTTAGAAGGCTCAGGGGCCGGTTGTGTCCTGATTGACCCCAAGAAGAACAAACATTTTCTTTCATGTAGGTTAGAGTTTGAATGTACAAATAACATAGCGGAATATGAAGCTTTGGTGCAAGGTTTAAGGAAAGCAATTGAATTAAAGGTAAGTAATCTGAAATTTTTTGGAGATTCTAAAATAATTGTAAAACAGATTCGGAATCAAATACATTGTATTTCTCCTCACTTAAAAGCTTATCAAAATTAGGTATGGGATTTACTCAAATGTTTTAATGCATTTAATATTATATCAATTCCAAGACTTAAGAATGCAGCTGCTGACTTGTTGGCCACATCGGCTGCTAGGCTTGTGCCTACTAATATTCGGTGCTCCGTTGAATTGCTTTTCAGGCCCTCGGTTCCAGATATTGTTACCAACCTATGAGTGTTTGATGACGATCAATAGATTATAGAATTCTTAACAAATTACAATGTATTTAAAGGGGCGATTATTGATGATGAATAACATCAGGCCGAGCTGAAATATGATAATTTCATCCCTAAAGGAGTCAGAACCTTAGAAAGAATGTTCGATTTAAATGAAAAATTTAGAAGACCAGCAAACGTGAAGACTCACAGCTCATCTCTACACTTCGAATTGATAAATTTAGGGACTGAGACAAAGCCTAAATATGTGAATCTTGGCAAATGTTGTTCACCAGCAGAAAGAAATAAGTTCATCAGTATTTTTAATCAATATAAAGATGTTTTTTCCTAGACATATGGATATCTGAAGACATATGATACTAGTATCATCCAGCATGTTATTCCCATCAAATCTTGAGTCAAGCCTTATCAGCAACCTTTAAGGAAAATGCACCCAAAATTGGAGCCTTTGATCCAGAGTGAAGTTAAGAAATTATTGGATGCTAGAATCATTTTTAAGGTCAGACTCTCTGAATGGGTCTCAAATCTGGTACCAATAAGAAACAAATCTGGAGAAATCAGGCTATGTGTGGATTTCAGGAATTTAAATCGTGCTTCAGATAAAGACAATTATCCTGTTCCACCCATGGAGCAACTACTACAAATGGTCTCAGGTTCTGAACTATTTTCTTTATTAGATGGATTCTCAGGCTACAATCAAGTATTAGTAGCCGAAGAAGATAGATTGAAGACAAAATTTAGGACTAGGTGGGGAACCTTCACTTACCGAAGAATGCCCTTTGGGATTATAAACGCTGTATCTACGTTCCAGAGGGCTATGGACATAGCTTTCCGCAGTTTGATTGGTCATAGTGCTGTAGTGTACCTCAATGATATTATGATATTCTCAAAGAGGAGAGAAGAACACGCGTTTCATCTAAGGCATATTTTTGAACACTGTCGGAAATATGGTATCTCACTCAATCCCAAGACGTGTGTGTTCACTGTTACGAAGGGTAAGTTGCTGGGTCACGTAGTTTCAAAGAAGGGAATCTCTATATATCTGGAAAGGACCAAGGCCATTGAACAGATCCCCTTGCCCCATAATAAAAGGGGATGCAATCATTTATGGGAACAATAAACTTCGTGCAAAGATTTGTGCCATATTTCGCTCAGATTGTTAAACCTCTACAGCAAATGGTGAAGCAAAGTATACAATTAAAGTGGACTAAGATTGAGAAGAACGCATTCAGCAAGATTAAAACTACTTTTGCGCACGCACCCTCCCTAAAAAGATCGGATTTCGATAAATATTTTATTCTATATACTTTTGCATCTGATGATTCACTAGCAGCTGCGGTTACTGAAAAGGAAGATGGGGGGGATGAATTCCCAATATCTTTCATGAGAACTGGTCTACAAGGGGCCGAATTAAATTACTCGGCTATTGATAAACAAGCTTATGCAGTGTTTAAAGCAGTGAAAAAATTCAGGCCCTACACATTAAAAAATCGAACCAAGGTGATCGTCCCATACCCAGCTATGAGGTCCCTTTTTGTACAGAAGGAGTTAGGAGAAATAAGGGGTAATTGGTTAACAGCTCTTCAAGAGTATGACATTGAGTTCAAGCCAAATTCTATAGTTAAAGGTCAAGGGTTGTGCAAAATAATGACTGAAAATGGAAACAATGATGAACACGCCTGGGAAGACAAGGCTGAATTACATATGATGGATGTATGTCCTATGTTCACAGCCCCTGAAACTTGGTATAGATACCTTGCGCATTACCTTCAGATAGGATTGTTGCCAAAACATTGGAATTCTAAGCAAAGAAGAGTGTTGCGTCTTAAATCAACCTCCTATCAAATCATTGAAGGAATATTATTCAGAAAAAATTACGACGGAGTTCTTCTTAGATGCTTAGAGAAAGAAGATGCAAAGAAGGTAATGACATATTTGCATGACGAGCCTGCTGGGGGACATTTTTCAGGAGATACTACAGCTCACAAAATTCTCAGAGTTGGTTACTATTGGCCCACGCTTTTCAAAGATGCACACACCCATGTCAGGAAGTGAAACATTTGTCAAAGTTGTAGTGGAAGACAATCTAAAGCAGCTGGATCACTGAAGCCTGTGATGATCATGGATCCATTTGAGCAATGGGGGTTGGATATTATTGGGGAGATAAATCCAAACTCTTCCCTACAACACAAGTATATTCTGACTACAACCGATTACTTCACTCGCTAGGTGGAAGGCATCCCGCTGCGCAAAATAAATGAGGACGTGGTCATCAACTTCCTGCAAGACCATATTATGATCAGGTTTGGAGTTCCAGTTTCTTTAGTCTTTGATAATGCTACTTACTTTTCATCGATTAAATTAACTGATTTTTCTCATGAGAAAGGAATAAAGTTGCATTACTTTGCCAATTACTATCCACAGGGAAATGGCTTGGCTGAATCTACTAACAAGAATCTAATTAGAATTTTAAAGAAGACTGTGATAGAAAACCAAAGGAGTTGGCACTCAGCACTACCAAACACCCTTTGGGCTGATAGAGTCACCCCCAAGTCTTCGATAGGAGTGTCTCCGTATACCCTTGTATATGGTAAAGAAGACATTGTTCCCCCCAATACCATGCTACCCTCTTCCATAATAGCTCAAGAATATAGAGGGTCATATAATGAAGTCTTGCAAATGAGGATATATAATCTCCTGAAAGCAGAAGAGTCTCGATCTAAAGCCATAGAGCGCTTTAAGCAACAACAAGAGGTAATAAAAAGATGGTTCTATAAACACAAGGTAGGAACAAAAGACTTTGAGGTGGGACATTTGGTTCTCAAGTGGGACCACCCCCATGATGAGAAAGGAAAACACACAAAATTTCAGTAGTTGTGGGTAGGTCCTTTCCAGATTACGGCAAAGCTTGGCCCTTCAACTTATAGGTTGCAAGATTTACAAGGGTGGAAAGAGAACTTGCCAATAAATGGCTTAGTTGTCAAACCTTATTTTTCTTGAGTTTGTTTGTGTTCTTCTATCTTGTATATAAATAATCCAGCTTGGCTGACTTTTGAGTCATAAAGTTCAGTCTTGTTTTAGTTTAAATTTTATTGATTTCAATAAAGGAAGCAAACCCGTGGTTGCATGGGGAACATCAGAATTTTGGAATGACTAAATTTCTTGGGTATAAGACTGTATATTGCTATTTATCTAAAAGAACTTCTTCCATTTTATAAATTTTCTCAAATAACTATGTACGCATTGAAGTCCTGCGTAACCCTTGTGAAATAAACCAGAATCAAAGGGTCTGGAATACTATTTTGAGGCTCCATCCATGTCATATTTAAAATGTCCTAGGGAGTGACAACAAAGGGAAAATGGGAAGAATCAAGGTAAACATTATATTAGATACAAATGATCCCATGCAAAGAAATGAATGCCAAAGGCAAATAAGAGTCAAAAAATCCTATGAAAGCATTATATATCAAAACAAATGCTGAACCATATAAGTACTAAATCACCAAAAGTTCCTCTCCGTCCATGACCTGAAACGTGAATACACCTCTGACACAAAAGGACACTTGGGATAGAGGAGCCTGAATTAAAATTCAGAAAGAAAGGCATGCAGGAGGACTCATATGAAAAGGACATAAGTCCAAAAGCATGAAAAGTGCTAGAATGGCATGGGAATGAGGAACAAATGAATATTTCTGTTTACCATATGCTACAATCCTATGGTGTCCAAGCCGACAGCTACCTGAAGACGGAGGTAACAATGAAACTCATCCTTAGGCCTCAAAAGAGTTATCTTGACTTGAAAAATCTTCGTTTCCACTCTCCCAAATCGGACTATCATCAATGATTAAAAGTACATACATTTTCCATTTGAGAAATCCAGATAGTTGGAAGAATTCAATAGGTTCATTTGTTGTTAAACAGTCTGTCACTCAAGAAATAATCATCCAGAGATCTAGGTTCACCAGGTAATCGCCAATTGTTGCAGCTACAACTCTTTTCCCCAATTTTTTCAAATTTTGGACCCCCTCATGATTTTAACGTTGCTTTGAATCGTTTGGACCCAGGACCTTTTGGTCATGCTTTAATTTCAGATTATCTTTAAGATTAACTCTCTTCCTATTTTCAGAAAATGCTTATGTTTGAAATTGTTGTGGGTCACATATTTTAGATTTGGTTTTTTCCAGTCAAAGTTGAATCAGATCAATTGTTCTCTGTAAAGCTTCTATTTCGGAGGTGAAACAAGTTTTTCGCCGTTGCTAAATTTTAAAGTTGTCCCAAAAACTTAGCATTTTTATTGATCGGGCGTCAAAGTATGTTTTGATCGGAGGCTGCTGTATGTTTATCTTCCACTGTTGAAGCTCCCAAAGCAGCTAGGTTCTTGAAATGTAAGCACTTCGCCCACCGATGCGTGTCATTTTTTAGTCGCATGTCTGTAGCCTTTCTTCTTCCTCCGTTGCGGCTGTGCAAAGCACTTGTCTTCCAATGTCGATGTCTTTCTGATTTTTTGACTGGAAACTTTTCTGCCCACAATTTAGGTCATAACTCTTTCGACTCCAATAGGTTTAATGGTTCCGCGGTACCTGTCGCCTGTTAAGACCCGCTCATGCAGCTGTAAATGAGTCTACTCGTTCGATGTTTAGCGTTCTAAGCCACCGATGAGTTTTATTTTTCTGTCATTGGTGAGTTTTTCAAACCTGTGTGTGGACAAGATAGGGATGTCGGCACTTGTTAAGGTTCTCATAACAGTGATACAATATATGGCCTCTCTTGATGCTTAACCATTTGGTTGATACAATTTGATTTTATCGAAAGTACAGTCCCGATGAACGACACATGTCGTTTGATTACAAGTGGACTCAAAATATTGTTCAGACTACTGCAGCGTAAAGGCGTAGCTGGGAGATAAGTGGTAGAAGGGAGCTAGGCAGTTTTGGCAAAGGATGAACCGAAACTGGTAGGATCCCAAAGAGAGAAAGCGAAAGGGGAGGAAAAATCAATAGTGACAAAGGCCCAGACTTGGAAAGATCTGTCAGTTACTAGGTGGATCATGAATGTTCACAAAAAAGATAAAAATGGGGATATTAAACGTTTGGGGGACTGAAAGGTCACACGTTTTGGGGAAACCCAAGCAGTTAATTGTTTTAGTTTAAATATTTGTAATTTAGAACTTACGAGGGCTTTTCCCCTGGGAAAAAACTTGTAAACTATTGCTTGTAAGAGGAACTATTTTGTTTTACAACCAGAAATTGCAAATTTTTCCTGTTGGAGAATGTGCTATGTGGAATGTATCAATGTGATTAAATGAGCGATGTTGAATGGGAACTATTTCGTTTTCAACTATGTTTCATTAACTGTGAGAGCGTTCTAACTTCCTGAACCTATGTTCTTGTTTGAATGTCCTCTAGTATATTATGTGATGTTTTCCACTATGAGTAATGGGATTTTTAACAGGTGATGAGCTATCTTATCATGCATGCTTTATTCATATTTATACGTTTTGGTTATAAGAATAACTATCTGTGATTTTCCATAACACATGGATAGTAGTGCATTATTCATGAATCAATATCTATCTCTCTAGAGATAGCTTAGTTAGTATTTACTTTCTTGCAATATATGTGATTTAGATGCTTGGGAGTTTAAGACGAGAGGTAAGAACCTGCACATCACATTATGAATACTCCTTGCATTCTTTATTACTTTGCATGTTAGGTAGGCACTTGCATATCATATTTTAAGTCAAAAATACAAAAATACACATGGTGGATCGGGCCGCAACCGGTAAAAACTTTATTTTTGTTACTTGACCTCCGGTAGCTGGACCACAAACCAGATGGATTCCCTACACCAAACAGTCACGGGCTAATTGGGAACGTTGACTGGGGAGAATACCTTGTTGTTTCCGCCTACGAATTTCCAGGCCTCAGTAACATGATGACAAAAATTAATATGTGTCGTATACCATGATAGACCATCGGAAATGATTCTATTCACCGAAACATAACACAACTAAATCAATGGTGGGGATTTTTCCTTTAGCTCCACACCATGATTCATTACAATATATACATCAGGTACATTTAATGCAACGGGGTCAAAATGGAGGTGTTACATTCCCCTCCCCCTTCAATAGCACTGTCCTCAGTGCTTTACAAAATTTGAACAAAATGCTACACTGGTACTGCCTCGGTGTTTTGCAAGATTGAACAAAAATGGATGTGCCAATCGCATGGCATCCTCCAGCTCCCACATAGCCTCTTTAGATCTGTAGTGCTCCCATTGCACCTTTTCCTGACCTATGGCCCGGTTCCAGAGCATTGTGACCTTCCTAACGAGGATGCACATTGGCTCGATTTGGAACTCTCCCTCGTCTTCCACCTAAATCACATCCCAATTTATCACATGGTTAGGATCATGTACATATTTCTTAAGCAAGGAAACATGAAAAACATTATGAGCTCTTGTATTAGCGGGCAATGCAAATCTATATGCAATTGTTCCTATTCTTTCAAGCACTTCAAATGGCCCACAATATCTTGGTGACAGCTTGGGACAACTTGCAAGCCTCAAGGAAATCTTCTTTTCCCTCACTCTGAGGTAAACATGATCCCCAACACTGAACTCCTTGTTCACCCTATGCTTATCTACATAGATTTTTTGTCCGTCGTATGCTGATTTGAGATTTTTCCTGATCTTTACAACCTCTTTCTCCATTTCCTTGAGCAATTATGGTCCAAGCACAACCTTGTTCACTGGATTATCCCAAGTCACTAGTGTCCTACACCTTCTTCGATACAAAGCTTCATACAGACTCATCCCCAAGGATGCCTGCTGTCCATTGTTATAAGCAAAGTCTACCAAGTGTAAGTAATATTTCCACTTGGCTGGTTTGTCCATTACATACATGCAAAGAATGTATTCAAGCACCTGATTAACTCTCTTTATCTACCCATCTGTCTGAGGATGGTATGCACTGCTAAAGTTTAGCTTTGTACCTAGATCTGCAAACAACCCCTTCCAAAAATTGGAAGTGAACTTGACATCTTGGTCAGAGATTATTGCCTTTGGAAATTCATGCAATTTGAAAAAATCCTTCATGAATATCTTTGCAATGTCATCGGTCTTATGCGTAGACTTAACTGGTATAAAATGTGCTTCCTTAGTCAACTTGTCTACCACAACCATGTTGTCTCCAAATCATCGACAATCCTATAATAATATCCATGGAAATAACTTCCCATTTCCATTCTGGAACTAGGAAAGGTTGCAACAAACCTACTAGGTGTTGATGCTCAACCTTTACCTATTGACATTTCATGCACCTTGAAATGTATTCAGCAATGTCTCTTTTCATTCCTGGCCAAAATATTGCTTTCTAGCTGTAGCAATTGTCTTCTGGTATCCTGGGTGACCAGAATATGGAGCTTGATGGATTTCATCCATAACAACTCTCCTCAAATTTGCTACATTGGGAATATAAATTCTGCCTTTATAAGTAAGAATCCCATCTTCCAATTTATATCCCTCATACCTCTTCTCAAGACTTTGCTGCTGCAATTTGTCTTTTACGGGCTCATACAATTTAACTACAACAGTTTGATTAATAATATGCTGCCTCAAATATGATTGGAAAATACTAAGAGATGCCACATGCATTTCCTGCACCTTTCTGTTGAGCGCATCAGCTACCTTATTTTCTTTTCCCTTTATGTGCTTGATTTCAAAATCAAAGTCACATAAAAACTCTAGCCATCTTTCTTGTCTAGCATTCAGAGTAGGCTGATCAAACAAATACTTTAGACCACAATGGTTCGTTCTGAGTTCAAATCTTCTACCCATCAAGTAATGCCTCCACATCTTGAGAGTATGTACTATGGCTACAAGCTCTAGATCATTAGTAGCATAGTTCTTCTCATGCTCTTTCAGGTTTCTCGACTCATAACATATCACATGGTTGTCTTGCATAAGGACTCCTCCAAGCCCTTTTCCGCATGCATCTGTACATACCACAAAATCTTTCTTTGGGTCTGCAACCTTAATTACTGATGTATTGGTGAGAAGTTTCTTCAACTGCCGGAAGCTTTCTTCACACCTCGATGTCCATTCAAACTTTATCCCCTTCTTTTGCAAAGAAGTGATGCATGTGCAACTTTGGAAAATCCCTCAATGAATCTCCTATAGTATCCTACAAGTCCCATACAAGATCTAACATCTGTCAAGTTTCTTGGAGTAGGCCAATTCATAATGGCTTCAATCTTTTCAGGGTCCATAGATATACCCTCCTCTGAGATAATGTGACCCAAATACTCAATTCTATATCTATAGAAGTCACACTTGCTCAGTTTTGCATACAGTTGATGCTCCCTGAGCAATTGCAATGTCAATCTCAAATGCTCTTCATGCTCTTTCTCATTCTTAGAATAAACAAGAATGTCATCAAGGAAAACAAGAACAAACTTGTCCAAATACCTGCTGAAGACACTATTCATGAGGCACATAAATGTAGCTAGTGCATTTGTGAGGCAAAATGGTACCACCACAAACTCATAATGTCCATACCTTGTTTTGAAGGCTATCTTATGAATGTCTTCATCCTTGATTCTCACCTAATGGTAACCAGACCTCAAGTAAATCTTGGAAAATACCTTTTCTCCTCTCATTTGATCAAAGAGGTCATCAATCCTAGACAAAGGATATTTATTATTCACAGTAACCTTGTTCAACTGTCTGTAATCATTACATAACCTGAGTATATAATCTTTCTTCTTTACAAACAGAACTGGTGCTCCCCAAGGAGACACACTTGGTTGGATATACTTCTTTTCCAACAACTCTTGTAGTTGCATCTTCAATTCTAGCATATCCGGTGTACTCATCCTGTAGGGTGTCTTGGACACTAGTGCTACTCCTGGCACAAGTTGAATTGTGAAATCAATGTCCCTCTTTGGAAGAAGTCCTGGGATCTCATCAGGAAACACATCCTTGAATTCCTGTAACACCTGATAGTCCTCCAACCTAGGAGTTTCATCTCCTATTGGTTCCAGAATATGAGCCGCATACAACTAGAAACCTTTCCTACAGATCTTCTTCAACCGCATTGCTGAAACCTACCTTACTGAAATTACCTTTGGAATACCGTTCACAACTACTGGGTTTCCTTCTTCATCCATGCATTCAAAAGTCTTGTTGTAACAGTCAAGATTCACTCTGTGAGCTTCTAACCAATCCAATCCAATGAGAACATCATAGGAACCAAGTGGTAGAACATTTAGATCTACACAAGTGATTAATCCATTCATGACCAATGGAAATTTATCTACCACTTCACTGACCTTTCTCTTAGTCCCAGTGGCTAGCTGAACTAACCAAGATTTTCTATGCTTTACTTTCTTAAAAGCACAAATCTCCACTACTCTTGGATTAATGTAACCGTGAGTAGAACCAGGGTCAATCAAAATAGAAATAGATTGTTTAACAATATTACCTGCTACTTCAACCACAGTTGACTGGTGATCTTCCTGGCAGTCCTCCAGTGCTGCATAAATTCTAGGGACTGCCCTTACTACTTGACCCACCGTTTCTGCTTCTTGAATGTTGTAAGCTGGTCTAGCATTCTCATTCTTGAGTGGACAATATCTGCGCAAGTGGGGTCCTTCAAATTTCCAACATTTGAGTGGTCCTTTATTCTGTTGTGGATCTTTAGGCTTTCCACCTATTACTCCAACTGGATTACTCGTAGGTTGGGATGGCTGCTTCTACTAATTCCTGAATCTAGAAGGTTTGAAATCTTTCTTCTTTTGGTCAAATTTCTCATTCTTCTTGTCCTTCCATGCTTTATGGTAATTAGGTTTACCCTTTCTTTGCTCATATCAATACTTAGCCTTCTTTATTGCTTCTTCAAGAGTTCTCGGTTCATAAAACTCAATTCTATCTTTTGAAAGACTGAGGAAATCCACTAAAAAACTGTTGGACCTTCACTTTTTCATCTCTGATGTACCAAACATACCTCAACAATTCCAAGAACTTATTTGCATACTCTTCCATGGTCTGCTGTCCCAATCTCAGCTCATGGAATTCTTTGATATTATCATCATAACACCTACCAGAGAGGTATTTTTTCTTGAAATACTTCTTGAACTGTTTCCACTTCAGTCTCCTTTTACTGATCTTCTTTACTTGCTTGAAGTTTTCCCACCAGATGGATGCTCTTCCATTCAGATTGAATATGGCAACTCTTGCCTTCATGTTTCCTAAATAATCTTGCACTTGAAAGTACTTCTTTATCCCAAGAATCCAAGCTTCAGCCTCTTGTCCAATCTTTACCTCACCATCAAATGTAGGAGGTTTAGCCTTCTTAAACTCATCTTGAGAGTGATCCCTATGGTGTCTCCTTATTTTTCTTTTATGAGAAGATGAACTTGTATCCCCGTTGAATTCTTCAGAGTCAGATGATCCACTAGAAGTCCTTCTCCTTCTCCTAGTACTGCTCTTACTTCCTTCTGGTCATGTTGTACCTCATCCAGAGTCTATCTTCCTCTACAAATCTTTCAAACTCTACAACATGTCATCATTCAACTGATGCTACTCTTCTTGGGCTTTAATTAAGTTTCACATGGTGGCTACAACATCTGACGGTGTCTCTTGGAATCTCCTTCCATTAGACTCTATGTCATCATTTCCATTATGGACATTTTCTCCCATGGCATCCCTCGCATGCTTGTAATAATATCGAGCATCATATCCATCATGGGTTCTCATAACTAAATCACCACTTACCTACCAACTGCAATTTCTATAATACTTCCCTTGAAGGTGACTATGATTATACAAATGTGTTAGATAGAAAACTATTAGATACATACCTTAATAAAAATAGAACTACTTACCTTGTCCTGGAAAATCATAAAATAACCATTTTGCTTAAACACACAAAATCTTTCTCCTTTTTATCCTTCCAATATGCTAAAACCCATCGAAAAATAGTTGAAAAACTGCTTGAAAAAATCTACTAGAAAAACAAAAATCCCAAATTTCCTTTTATAGAAAAGGTCTCATCCCAACCAACATTCTGACCTTCCGGTGGTTGGAACAACTAATTTCCTCCACTGCTCATTGGCGATCTATTCATCTATTTCTCTTTGGCATGTTGGGTCCATAATTATATGATCCTCTGAATTGTAACAGCGCTGCCCAAGAATGTAATTGGATCTTTAGTATATCGGCAAACGAATCCACTATACATTGGGTGGCTAGTCCTCTACACATCAGCAATGGCGACCAATGAACTCTTTGTGTTTTCCATGGGCCATTACCCTGTCAGCAGTCAGAACACTTAACTACTGTAGCATTGGTGGTCCAAAGCTCAACGGGTCCGCTATGTCGGAAACCCAAACCACTAACATTCTCCGACATTGTGGTGATCCATACAACAATTTCACTCCGATGTGTCGGTGATCAGAAACATTATTCATCAGATGTGTAGTCTCTTAGGCGGCTGCAACGGTGGGAACTAATCCCATTGTGGGTTCCGCAGACCCTAATACTCCATCGACTGTCAAGAATTCTATCCACTACGCATTGATGATGTAAGGTGAAACACTTCTGCTGCGTTGGGGATCATAGAATCGATGGTTTAACCTTCTAATCGTCGGAGTGCTAGTCCCCATGGCAGCCGCAATGGCAAGTTCACCAACCTTTAACTTTTTCTGATCGGTAGTATGATCCTTTATAATTTTTCGATCGACTGTTGAAAGCACTAATCACTGCGACATCGATGGTTCAAGCCTCTATACATCAAAAGGATAGTCCACTAAATAGCAACAATGATGGATGCATGAACAACTAAACTTTTTCAATGACATCCATCGGTGGTCTCATCAACAAACTTCTGCTGATAGCTGATGGGTTCAACACTTCGATAAATTTATGAAATTTTCTTGCTGCCGCATTGGTTGATTCATCCTCTAAATTTTGCTGATTTGTCTAACTAATCTTCATCGAATTTCTCTTTCCTACACTGACATGTAATCAGCGGCTTCATCGTCTAACTTTCTCCGATGGTTGTGACGTTTTAGTGAACCTATCAACTTGTTTTCGTCGATCCGTTCACTAAATTTTGCCGACATTTCGGCGATCATTTTGGTGCTCCCATCATCTAATTATCGACGATGCAATCAACTAACTTTCATCGATCACCGATGGTCTGATTTATAATTTTTTTTCAAAATTTTTTCTCTCCTTTATCTTTTCTCTACCAGCATTTCAGTGATCTCTTCATCTATCCATTGCTGATTGCTAACGATCTGCATCGGGTGGTCTTGAGCCTATATGTTCCACTGTATCAGAGGGCCTTCTCGCTTAGTCCTCCGATGAGCCAACGGCCTAAGAATTAGAAAAAAGTTTCTTTGAAGTTTTGTTGTCATTCATTTTCTTCTGGACAGGGGGAAACTTGCCTCTACTAACTGGTTTCTCATGGCCCTCTGAGGCTCAATGCTGCAATGATGGCTCTATCACTGCATCTTCATGGTCCATTCAGGCCCATGCTACAACATCCGCTCTGATACCACACTGTAACATCCCCAACCCTCTTACCGGTGAAGAGGATGCTACCATACACCAAACATTTAGGCAGCTCACCCCATGAACATGTAAATACATATAAAAACATGAATGCTTGAACATATTACATACTAAGATGCATAATCATTCATATACACAACGGAAGCAAAACATACAGTTCAGCATTCAACATGTCCATCATCATAATTCATTAACAGTAAATATGATTGCAAAATAGATTACTCAAGAATACTTATCTTATAAGAACTGTCCTACAACCAGCTACGCCACTGCAACGTTCCACCCAACCATAGGCCGGTGTGTTCCTTAATCTCTCAAAAACGCTGCCAACCCTGAGGCAGGCATGATTCCCCAAGGAATAAGGAACTAGTAGGCTTACACATAGCCAAGGATAACAAAACATTCGAGGGTACAAAATTCAACCAAGCCAACACAGTTGGGTTTATCAGGAAAATAACAGATCATCCAAGCCAACACAGTTGGGTTTATCAGGCCTTCCAAGAGCTAGGAAAGGCTAAATGATAAGATGGTGAAATCATTGAAGAGCTAAGGACACCTACACCAAAACTAGCCTAACTTCTAGGACACCCACACACACCCAACACAAGGAAATCAATACTTTCTCTGCTACACAGTCCCTCAGTCCTTGACCTACCTTCCAGTGCTATCCTGGGGTTTTTGGAGAAGAAATCTAGCCCTATATATTTGTCTGTGTGTCTCCCATACCCACCAGGTTTTTCAAGCAATTTAGGCCCTCATCACCACCCCAATATAGTCCAAAGACCAACCACTGCATGCACACAACAAAAACTAGCAATTATAGCTTGATAGGGGAAAAGAAATCCCTGAGTCGTTCTTGGCCCTATTGTGGCCAAAAAAACTCGATGTTAACCTATAGCAGCTCATAAGCATGATGGAAAACATAGCCAACATGACATAGGTACTCATAGCTACCACCGATCAGGGGAAGAACAACAGTCGATCTCACAATGAAACCACCAAAACTTACACAGTCGGCAATGGAGGAAGTAAATAGACCCTCAACGTGTGCCCAACAAAGGACATACACACTGACCACAGACCGTAGGGAAAATACACATTCCATAGCCCTAAATGCTAGTGGCCAAACCAACACCCCCTTCGTCTCTGCATGAGGAACCACCAATAGAGAAGGTCAAATGGTGCATGAGGAAATAGAACAACTTTGCATGAGATCAACAAGCTTGGGAGAGTGGGAGGATGTTCCATACAGTTGTGGACCGAATGGAATAATGGAGAGTCCGCATGGAGTGATGGGGTAGTGGTTTTTCTTGCCATCGTGAGGGTCAACCTGTTGGTGGAGTGTGTGTGTGGGAAAGGACTAACAGTCCCACCACACTCCACTCCCCAGCAATAACTGGCCAACAAACAACAGAAATTTTAATGAGGTAGTTGGATAAGATTAGGGAAGATGAGCAAATAAAAAAGAGTAGTGACAGATGGATTTTTCCCCATGGCTTAAGGTTTAACATCCCCCCTCCTTATCCCTTGGAATATCATGCCCTTTTCAATATGGTTGCAGTGAACATAGCTGGTTGGGTTGATTTAATTAAAATGCACATTTAAATGATGACAAGACTTAACATGTGTCGTATACCATGATAGACGATCGATAATGAATCTGTTCGCCGAAACATAAGACAACTAAATTGATGGTGGGGATTTTTCCTTTAGCTCCACACCACGATTCATTACAATAGATACATCATGTACATTTAATGCAACGGGGTCAAAACCAGGGTGTTACACTACTCAAGGAACCATTTTTAATTGGTTAAACATTGTGTCAAATATCCTCTCAGCATGCATACCCGCGACCTTGGGAGGGGTATCACAAAATAAATCAAAGTTATATATGAGCTCTATCCAGATTGACTGTATACTGTGTACTCAGTCTTTTACAGCTTTGAGATGTAACTAGGAGAGGGATAGGAACCCATTGTACACAACATATATATTGTTATGGGCCCATAAATAGTATAGCTATTATAGGGAAATCTACAAACACTTCATCATGCCCTTGTATACGCTAATTTTCTTGACTGAATGCAACTGCATGTATGAAGAAGCATTCAAAGTCATCGAGGAGTATGAATATTATTATTTGACCAAGGGTTGTATATAAGAATGTATTGTGGTTCCAGAGCCCCTTCCCTACTCCCTAAGTATGCCACTGACTATGTACTACACAAAGAGGCAGTTAGGCAGGTGTATATTGATGATGTGGGAAATTTCATGTTTGAACATAAAAAGGTAGCATATCTTGCAGTGCCTTTCCTGCTTGGTAGCTACAAGTTTTCAAGAGTAAAATAGGCTACAGAATTTGTTCAGGAGCTAGAGAATTTCCATTTTGGTGAAATGAATTTTCACAGGAATGACTCTAGAAATAAAGTAGCAGATTATTGCAGGGAAGCGGGACTTAATTTTGAATATACCGATTTTTGGGATAAGGACGAGGCAACATTCATAAGTGCAAAGAACATAACTACCCTTAAAATGAGGTTTAAATAGAAAATAACTACTATGGGTGGGAAGGGGAAAACTTCAAAGAAGACTAAGACATTAGAAGAGGAAGAGGCCAAAAAGAGAGAAGAAGATGCTAGAAGGCTAGCACACGAAGCAAAGAGCTGGCTGAAGAATGAAGAAGAAGAAAGAAAGCGAGTTGTAGAGGAAGCAACAAGGAAGGAAGAGGAGAAGAGAAAGAGAAATGAAGAAGCATAAACCAAGAAAAAGCAGGATGAAAGTGAAATTTTGAGATTAACAAGATCTCAAAAGGACCAAGAGACTACTAAATAGGTAGATACACAGGGAGGACAAGATCACATAGATCAAGGACATGGAAAATCAAATCCTGATCTCCCAGAGCCTGCTACATCTTTTGTTAGTACACTGGGACAAGCTTCATTTTTTGGAATAAATTTGATCCCTTTCATGCCTATTGAAGGGGAGGAGGTTCCCAACTTCAGTACTATTTTCTATGATAAGTAGAAGAAAAGGATTGTAAAAAGAACTGAGAAAAAGGTTGAAACTGGAGGACAGTCGAGAAAGATAATAACAGATAAAACCTTGGTGCATGGAACAAATACAGACCCAAGATTGATAGAAAGAGATGGGGTGGCATTAACCCAAGCAACTGAAGATAACGTAGACAGGCTTATGACGGACCTCGAGCAGTCAAGAAAGAATGCATCACAATTAAAAGAAATGTTGAAGAAGGAGAGGGATGAGGATCAGAAGCTAAAAAGGAATATGAAGACATGGTGAATAAATTAAAGACTTCAAGAACATAATTCCAGACTCTGCAAGCAAATAAGGAGGCTTTAGAGATTTCTGCAGTGAAAATGGAAAAGAATGCTCAAGATAGCTTAGATAAATTACAAAAGCTACAGCTAGAGCATCAAATGTTGAAAACAGAGAAAGATGATGTTCATGTATCCTATGAAAATGTAAGTGTAGAGAAGGACCGGTTGCAAAGAAAAGTTGCTGAGTTAGAAACAGAGAAGACAACCACAGAGGAAAGAGAGAAGCAATATCAAATGCAGGTGGCAACCTTAGAAGAACAAAATAATTCATTGACAACATCACTAAAAGATTCTATGGAATAGAAGACAAACTTCCATCCTTTGAAAGAACATGTTCTAACTCAAAGAAGGAAGATCCACCAATTACAAGTATGCATTGAGGAAGAAAGGTATAAAATTTTACAAATAGACACCAGATTAGAAGAAATTTTGGACACTACTTCATATTTTTTGGAAAGATCTCAAGATATTTTAGATATTTTAATGGGAAGAATGGTATGGACAAAAACAAATAAGGAATCTCCTGTGGATTTACCAGTTAAGGATTAGCAGAGTTTAAAATAGGAGTATGATTTATTGGAATTCATAATTAATGTGGTGGAAAAATTCAAGAAAAATGTGAGGAAAACAAAGGGAGCATTTGCCAAATACTGCAGGAGAGTGCTTGCTACATACAATAGATGCCATATTTCTGCAAAGAAAAGATTGGACATGATACCAGAACATGAATTGTTTATAGAACATGTATAGAACATATATCAGAAGACGAGCAAGAGATCCAACAGGTCAAGGACCTAGATGAACGAATTTTAAAGAATACAGTGGCACATGTAACTGTAAGTATACATGCACTAGAAGATCAGCTTCACCTGAGTCCTGCAAGGATTGAAGGGGTAAAGAACCAGGCTACTAAATATGAGATTAATATCCGATTTCTTGAGCCTTCCTGATTTGAAGGCATAGCAACAGAGGCCCATGCATGGAAGAAGTTCATCAACAACCAAGATGGCCCCTATTCATAAAGTGTTTTAAATTTTTTTGATTTGAAATGTAATATATTGTATTAATTATGTGCACATGCTACGAGACAAAATTTTGGAAATGAAAGGTTGGGGAAGTTCAAAAGTCATTGAGGGGCAGCCCAAGGGTTTTGTTGTTGTATAAATATAGGAGAGTGTATTGTAAGAAGAACTATTTCCTTTTATATTAAAGAGTTACATGTTTCTACTGGAGAAAGTTTTGTGGAATGTTTCAAATGTTTTTCTATGGACCAGTTGAATGTGAACTATTTCATTTTCAGTTTATTTCCATTAACTGTGAGGTCGTACTAACTCATTGAATTTCTTTTCATGTTATGAATGTACTCTGGTTTATTCTGTGAAATTGCCAGCTTGACTAATGAAGATTGTAATTAACAATAAGCTATCTTGTTGTTTATATTTCCATTGATGTTCATGTGTTCTAAAACATTTAACAACTATCTGTGATTTTTCTAATGCTTGCACTGAAATACATTAATCACCATTAATAATAGTTTTTCTCCCTATGGATAGGTTAATAAGTCTTAGTTATTTTCTTGATGTTTGTGATTTAGATGCTAGAGAGGTAAGATGAGAGGTAAGAACCTGCACATCACATTGTGACCCTCCTCGTTATCTCTATCATCTACATTTTTTAGTTAGGCACTTGCACATCATACATTAAACATAAAAACTAAAAATATACATGGTGGACTGGGCCATAACTGGTAAAACATTTTAATTTGTTACTTGACCTACTATAGGCGGACCGTAAACCAGATGGATTCCCCATATCAAACAATAATGAGCTCGTTGGGAAAGCTTATTGGGGGGAATCCCTAACTATTGTTACCTGCGATTTTCTGGGCATCAACATTTTTTGGCACTAGAAGGATGGTCACCAGTGGATGTCTGGCTGAGGAAGCCCGCTTCCTCGAAATCACTCCACCGATGACAGTTCTGACAATAGTTTGCTTCACAATCCCACTCTTGAAGACAAAGAGAAAGAGTATCTATATCCCGTCGATAACGAAGTAGTTGATGATTTAAGAAGAATTACCAGGGCATATGCAAAAAATATTGGAGGATTACCTATCATTTCTATCCTACCTAGAAGAGAGGATCAGAAGAAAGATCGCCCTCAATTAGAAGACTTAGTGTTGGTAGAAGATCTTGAAGAACTAGTAGAAGCAACCTCACAAGAAGTTGACCAACCTTTGAATCAATAGGATCCAGGTTCACCTTACTGTTCACCTTTCCAGACCCCTATTTAGTCACAACCTCATTCTCCACTCAGAATCATGGCTAATTTAAATGCAAACCAACCACCTCCATAGCTTGCTTGGAGGGCTAGGTCACCTTTAAATTTGGCACCTCCCTTGCATGATTTGCCTCAAGATTTTGACAAGATGTTACTTAAGTTTGAACCAAGTGAAATAATTTTGGTAGATGATCATTTACATATCCTTTACTTGGCTATAGAAGGACTACAAGATGGAGAGCATGAAGATGTGGTGTGTATATTGTTTCCCCACACCTTGAAAGTAAAAGCAGCCTCATGGTATTTTTCACTTCCTGCAAACTCAATCACAGATTAGAACATATTTGAGAGAATTTTTAGAAGTAAATATGCAGTTTAGAAAACTCATGCAGCTTTAATGAAAGGGTTATGTGCTCTACAGAAAGAAAGGAAACAAAGAGTCCATAATTTCACTCAAAGATTTGTTGCTTACCTAAACAATTTCAGTGCATCTAATAAGTCATCTGAAAATGCTCTAGTAGAATACTATACCTCATCCCATGGGCCTGATCTAGCCATGTTTTCCAAGAGATCAATGAGACCTACATTAGCAAAAACCTACAAAGAAGATGAGAAGGTGGAGGATGAGATGGAGAGTATATAAAATTACCCTATGCAGTCAAAATAAAAGACTTTTGGAAGTAAGAAACCTTTCTTACTGACTAAGCCTAAGGATGAGTAGTCACAGGATTTTGAAGGGATGGTGAAGATGATGCAAAAGTTATCCAACAGAGTGATAGATTTAGAGAAGGAAAAAGAGGCTCACAAATCATATAAGCCTTATTATAAAAAAAAGGGAAGACAACAGTCAACCTAAACCTCCTCCACACAGTCCTGCATCAATGAATTTAACTGATGTAGGCATGGATAATTTTTATACCTTTCATCAACAACCTCATTCTGAGAAGAAATTCCCACGATGGATTAATTCTATGAAGTTAGTAATGAATCAATTATTAGATTCCAAACTGACAGAAACTTGTAAGGAGGAAGAAAAGGATAATCAATCTATAGAAAAACAAGAGGAAGATACTCTAGTTTTATGGGACTGTGTCTCTATGTTTGATATAGAAGAAGAAGATTTTTTGAAACAGGAGGAAACACCAGAAACCAATGTGACAACAAGAAGTCAGATTTTGTTAATAGAAGATAAGTCAATACTTCCTAAGATTAAGAAACTTCAAGAAAACATAAAGAAGATACAGAAGAACACTACAACTATTAAAATACTTGAATTTACCATTTCAAGTCAAGATCAAAATAAAATTAATACACCTCTTAATCCTGTTGAAGATAAGATTGATAATGTTAAGGAGAATCTCAAAGAACCTGAGATGGGGTATGATATTGTGGAAGACATTAAAAAATCTAAAGAAAATATCTCATTGTTTGAAATGTGTAATTTACCTCAGCAAAAAGAGAAAATTTTAAAAGCACTTGAGGTACCAGAAGAAGAGCCTCCCACTGACAAGCAACTTGAAGAAGAAATTGGTGAGGCAAGTGTGGGAGGGAAGTCTAAGTATAAAACCTCGGCATTTCTCCTAAATTTTGAGATTTTCAACTATAATGTGCACAACTATTTAGTGGACTCAGGAGCATCAGTCAATGTTATGCCACTTTCAGTCTGAAAGAAAATCAGTGGACACCTAAACCATCTACTTGTAAAGTTCTTCAATTAGACAGGACAACTGTAAAAGTGATAGGAGAAATGGAGGATGTTGTGATTCGCTTATCCAAAGATGAAAGGGTATGTCAGTACATTGACGTTGTAGTAGCAGACATACCAAATTCTTATGGACTGGTTTTGAGTTGAGACTGGTTGGCAAGGCTATATGGATACTTTGCATCTGATTGGTCACATCTATGGTTACCTCATAATGGAAGTCCAAACCAGATAAAAGTATTAAGAGAGCCTCAAATGAAATACAATGTTACTCAGTTACAGGGAAAAAATGAAGCAGCAAACTCTATGTTGGGAAACTATTTCATCGAATTGGAACCGGGAAATTACCAAGCTGAAGAAGCCAATAGTATACATGATACCCAGCCCGGTCTCCTTCGATTTTCACGGGCTGATGAGATTGATTGTAATATAGTAGATCTAGTTTCAGATGTAGTCTTTAATTCAAATTTAGTAGAGGTAGATAGTTTTTGGACTCTGTATTTTGATGGTTCTAAAACATTGGAAGGATAAGGGGATGGCTGTGTCCTGATTGATCCAAGAAAAAATAAACATTTTCTTTCTTGTAGATTAGAATTTGAATGTACAAATAACACAGCCGAGTACGAAGCACTAGTTCAAGGACTTAAAAAAGAAATAGAAATGCAAGTAAAAAATTTGAAAGTATATGGAGATGCTGAAATTGTTGTTAAGCAAATTCTAAATAAGATACACTATATTTCACCACATTTGAAAGCTTACCAAAATGAAGTTTGAGATTTGCTTATAAATTTTCATAAATTCAATATTGTTTCCATTCCTAGATTAAAGAATGTAGCAGCTGATTTACTAGCTACCTGAGCTGCAAGGCTAGTACCTTCAAATAATAGATTCTCTATTCAATTACTTTGCAGGACTTCTATTCTGGATATGATCACAAATCTACGGGTCTTTGACGATGATCAGTGAATTTTGGAGTGCTTGATGAATGATGAGACTTTCAAAGGAGTAATAGTAGATGCTGAATTAAAATTTGGGAACTTTATTCCTAAAGGAGTCAGGACCTTGGAACGAATATTTGATTTAGATAACAAATTTATAAAGATAGTGAATGCCAAGACTCATAGATCGTCCTTACAATTTGAGCTAATAAATTTGGGGACTGAAGCTGAACCCAAATATGTAAATTTGGGGAAGTGTTGTTCTCTAGGAAAAAGAAGTAAGTTCATCACTCTTTTCAAATAGTATAAAGATGTGTTTGCTTGGACATATGAAGAGCTTAAAACTTATAACACAAAGATCATACAACATGTCATCCCAATTAAAGCTGGAATCAAGCCTTACCAATAGCCTTTGAGGAAGATGCATCCTAAGCTAGAACCTTTAATTCAAAGTGAAGTAAAAAAATTGTTGGATGCTAAAATCATATTCATAGTCAGACATTCATAATTGGTTTCTAATTTGGTGACAGTAAGGAAAAAGTCAGGAGAAATCAGGCTCTGTGTATATTTCAGAAACCTTAATCGTGCGTTAGATAAAGATAACTACCCGGTCCCACCCATGGAACAAATATTACATATGGTTTCAGGTTCTGAATTGTTTTCATTATTAGATGGATTATATGGTTAGAATCAAGTATTAATAGCTGAAGAAGACAAACTTGGAACCACATTCAGAACCAAGTGGGGAACTTTTGCGTATAAGAGAATGCCCTTTGGACTTATTAATGCTGGAGCTACTTTCCAGAGGGCCATGGATATAGCTTTCCAAAGTATAATTGGCCATAGTGTTGTGGTTTATCTAGACAATGTCATAATATTTTCAAAAAAGAGAGAGGAATAAGCACTTCATCTGAAAGAAATTTTCGAGTGTTGTCGGAAGTATGGTATTTCACTGAATCCTAAGAAATGCGTGTTTGCAGTCACAGAAGGAAAGCTAATGGGTCATGTTGTTTCTAAGAAAGGAATCTCCATAGACCCAGAAAGGATTAAATCCATAGAACAAATCCCTTTACCCATAATAAAAAGGGCATGCAATCATTTATGGGGACAATCAATTTTATGTGAAGGTTTGTACCAGATTTTGCTCAAATTGTCAAACCTTTGTAACAAATGGTTAAACAAAGAGTACAATTCAAATGGATTGATGTGGAGAAGAATGCATTTAGTAAGATAAAAACATCTGTTGCTCATGCACCATCACTCAAAATTCCAAATTTTGAAAAGGATTTTATTCTGTACACGTTTGCGTCTGATGATTCATTCGCAGTTGTGCTTATGCAGAAGGAAGATGGGGGGGATGAGAACCCCATATCATTTATGAGCACTAGTCTACAGGGAGATGAATTGAATTATTCAGTATTGACAAAGAAGCTTATGCAGTTTTTAAAGTGGTAAAACAATTCAGGCCATATATACTTAAGAATCGCACCAAAGTAATAGTTCCACACCCAGCTATGCGATCTCTTTTTGTACAAAAGAAATTAGGAGAAAGAAGAGGCAACTGGGTGACTTCCTTACAAGAATATGATCTTGAGTTCAAAATAGAATCCATAGTAAAAGAACAAGGATTGTGTAAACTAATGACTGAAGGTCAAAACAATGAAGAAAACAACTGGGATAATGAAGCTGAGTTACATATGGTGGATGCATGTCCTTTGTTTATAGCTCTAGATTCCTTGTACCATGACCTAGTCCATTACCTTCAAGATGGATATTTTCCGGATCATTGGAGTCCCAAACAACGAAGAGAATTACGTATGAAATCAAATTCATATCATATAATTGATAGAGTATTTTTCAAAAAGAACTATGATAGAGTTTTTCTCAGGTGCTTAGAACAGGAAGATGCAAAGAAGGTCATAACCGAATTGCATGATGGGCCTGCTGGAGGTCATTTTTCTGGAGATACAACAGCACATAATATTCTCAGAGATTGATATTACTAGCCTACACTGTTTAAGGATGCTCATGCCCATGTTAGAAAATGTGATGCTTATCAAAGAGGTGTTGGAATACAACCTAAAGAAGTAGGGCCTTTAAAACTAGTAATGATATCAGAACCATTCGAACAATGGGGAATCGATATTATTGGATAAATAAACCCAAATTCTTCCTTGCAGCACAACTATATTTTGACAGCAATTGATTACTTCACCCAAAAATGGGTCAAGGCTATTCCGTTACGAAAAGTAAATGAAGATGCAGTCATGGATTTCTTACAGAATCACATTATGACCAGGTTTGGGGTTCTAGTTTCCCTGGTTTTTGATAATGCAACTTACTTTTCTTCTATTAGATTAACTGCATTTGCTAATGAAAGAGGAATCAAGTTGCATTATTTTGCAAATTATTACCCAAAAAGGAAATGGCTTGGCAAAATCCACAAACAAAAAATTGATTAGGATTCTAAAGAAAACCGTAATAGAAAATCACAGAAGTTGGCATTTAGCGTTACCTAATGCTCTTTGGGATGATAGAGTCACACCTAAGAATTCATTAGGTGTGTCACCATACACTCTTGTTTATGGAAAAGAAGCTATTCTTCCTCCCAAGATTATGTTACCATCTTCCATAATAGCTCAGGAATCTAGAGGTACTGATAATGAAATCCTACAGGTTAGAATCTATAATCTTTTGAAGTCAGAAGAGTCTAGGTCTAAATCCAAAGAAAAATTTAAGCGTTAATAGGAAATATTGAAGCGTTGTTTTTATAAGCATAAAGCTAGGAACAAAGATTTCGAAGTAGGAGATCCGGTTCTTAAGTGGGATCATCCGCACGATGAAAAGGGAAAGCACGCTAAGTTTCAACAGTTATGGGTAGGCCCTTTTCAAATTGTAGCAAATCTTGGCCCCTCAACTTACAAGTTGCAAGACTTATAGGGGTGGGAAGAGAACTTACCAGTATATGGTTTAGTTCTCAAACCTTATTTTTCTTAATTTCTCATTTTGGTTGTCTTGTACATAAATAAACTGTTGGTTTGTTTTATTTTTGAGGTTTTTTGTTTTATTTTTGTTTTGTTTTAGTTAGGGTTTGATTGATTGTAATTTTAAATAAAGAAGAACGACTTTTGGTTGCATGGAGTTCATCAAAATTTTGGATTAACTAAAATCTTTGATTACGAGACTATGTACTATTAAATTTTTTTTTAAAGAAATTTTTCAGGTTTAGCAGTTTTCCTAATTGGTTATGAACACATTGAAGTCCTACTTAATCCTTGTGAATTAACTCAATATCAAAAGGTCCAGAATACTATTTTGAGGCTCCATTCATCTCACACTAAAAATGTCTTAGGGAGTGATAGCAAAAGACCCATGGAAAGGAAGCAAGGTAAACAATATTATATTTAAATGATTCCATGCTAGGAATTGAAATCCAAAAGGAAAATAAGAGTTAAAATCTGCTTAGAAAAGCAATATGTATCAAAGAAAAGTACTGAACCATATTAGTACAAGATTTCCAAAGTTCTTCTCCTTCCATGAGCTGAAAAATAAATATATCTCTCACACAAAAGGACACTATGGATAGAGGAACCTGAATTAAAAATTTCAGAAAGAAGGCATGCAAGGGGACTCAAAAGAGGACAAAAGTCCAAAAGCACCAAAAGTGCAAAATGGCATGGGAAAGAGGAACAAACGAATATATCTATTTACCATATGTTACAATCATGTGGTGTCTAAGTTGGAAACTACTCAACGACAAAGGTTAAAAAAATAAAATTCATATTCCTGGCCTCAAAAGAGTTATTTAGACTTTGAAATGTTGGTTCCCATGTTCGCTAAGTTGGACTATCATCAAGGATTAAATTGCATACATCTGCCATTCGGGAAATCTAGATATCTTGAAGAATTCAGCATGTTGGTATTGTCAAAACAATCTGTTGATCAAAGAAGAAATTGTTTAGAGATCTGTGTTCCCCAGCTGGTCGCCAATTGTTGCAGTTGTAATCTTCTTCCCCAAAATTTTAAATTTTAGGACCCTCCTTTTGAATTGCTTCTATTAGATATAGCCTAGGATTGTTCGGTTTCCCTAAATCTATCTTGAAAGTTTAGATTTTTGCTCTAAACTTGATCCTTTTCATCGAAAGATTAGTTGGCTATCCTTCCGATGTCAGAAGCATAGTGAACTGTCTTTCCGACATTGCGGAAGCTGAATGGTCTACTTTGTTGGCTATACTTCATATGCCCTAGCCGATATGTCAAAAACCACAGTTTCTTTTTGTTTTATTTTTGAGCTTAATGTTTTGACTACTGGTGAATTTTTATCGCTATCAAAATGGTCTACAACAATGAACCAGAGTACTAGTCCTCTACATTGCTGACGTTGTGGGAGGCAGATGATGAACGTTCTGAAAGATAGTTTTTTTTCTCACCGATGCCTTAGAAGTTAGATGTTTCATTCTATGATAAGCATTAGAATGAATAAAGTCGCGATGATAGTGCTTGGCGCTACCGACACTATGAAATATGTTCAGTCTTGAGGTTCCGCACTTAGTGCTTAATGGTGCTGATGCTGACAAACTTAAAAGTTATGGCAGATCTGTAGTTGGTTTTGCATCCGCTATTGTAGATTTCATCCGAACTATCTTTCCGATGATTAGAAGTTTAACTGATGATAGGTTTTATCCCACCAACATATTCCGTCAAAGGTTCTATATTTATGAGGGGAGAATTTTTTTTATTATTTATCTGTATTGTAACTTTCTATTTGCTCCAGTCTTTGTTGTTTGCACCGATTCAAATGCCCAGCTATCTGAACTCGATTCTCTAGAGTCACCACCATGAATATTTTGGTCAGCTCGTCGACTAAACTGCTATTTTCCAGGTAGGTGAACCATGTCCTTGTTGTTTTGGTTTTTTATTGGTCGATTTGGAACATTTGGTTTTCTTTCCCTGGTTAGGTTTTCCATGAGTTAGGTTTTTCCTCAGATAAGAGATGTTTGTCTTTATGGTATGCATGATGTTTTATTTGAGCGTGAAGAGTTAGTTGTTTACAGTTTTCTTTAGCAGGAGGTTTTTGAGGCTGCGTGATTGTTGGGCCGTTATGGATGCTTTTGCTCCAGTCCAAAAGATTAGGGCACGGTGAAGACAAGTGTTTCCCTGTCTGCACCACCCATTCTTTTGGTTTCCCATAGCCATCCAGGGGGTGTTAAACTCTTTCTTTCACTTACCTTTTCCTTGGGACTACGAACGTTTTCCATTTTTGGTTGGGTTAGTGTTTTTTCGACAAGAAGAGTGATGTATAGGGTCTAATGCTTTGAAGTTTGTTGTTGAAGACTATCAGTAGGAATAGTGTGATTCATACTTTTATGTGATATCGGATTAGTTCGAATTAGTTCAAATGCGACTCAGGTTAAGATAGAGAAATTTTTTTCTCTCGGGGTTGTGAATTTTTACAAACAGTGAACTTAGGAGGTTTTAAGACACAACCTGCAGGATTTTTCTTTTGCCTTGTCAATTTTTCCATGCATTGAATACTGTGTGTAGTTTATTTTTCAGAATGCACATGGAGGAGGTAAACAAATTGATATAGTTTTTGTTTATTGTTAAAAAACTTGCTAAAAGCTCAACGGGTCTAAGAACATGTTGTGTTTGTGACATGGTGATTATTGTAAAGAAAATATGTCGAAGAGACAAAAGAAAAAGGCTCCTGTGGTTAAAGGATAACCTGAGGTTGAGATCATCACCAAGGTTGAGTATATATATGAATATCCCAAAGCTTCCACCGGGGTCAAACCAGACTACAAATGGGGAGAGATATACAGGATGATTGTCAATCAAAATACACCTGATGTGGGTTTCAAGGAGTTAACCATTTATGCAAACATTAAGAAATCAACTCTCATGAAAGTAGCCATAAGACCTAATTTGTTCCCTTGTTCAGAGGTGATAGGTTGGATTCTGCCTAGGGCAGATGTAACTGCAATGATTCTTGAAAGAGATGGCTAAGGATCTCGTAGAAATAGTTAAAAGAATGATGATATCGAGAAAAAACTTCCAGAATAGACCTTCCAGAGAGTATGATACCTCTACTCTCCGTACTCCCTATAGAGTCATTACACTGATGCTAAATAGGATTTTTTGTAGAGCTCACAAGAAGAGCTTCAAGATAGGATCGATACCAATTATCTTCTATGTGGCTACTCAAGGAACCATTTTTAATTTTTCAAATATAGTGTCAAATATCCTATCAGCATGCATATCTGCAGCCTCGGGAGGGTATCACAAAAGAAATCAGAGTTCTATATGAGCTCTATCCTGATTGACTGCATACTATGTACTCAGTCTTTTCCAGCTTTAAGATGTAACTGGGAGAGGGACATGACCCCAGTGTACATAGCGTATAGATTGTTATGGGCTCATAAATATTATATCTATTACAGGGAAATCTGTGAACATTTCATTATGCCCTTCTATACCCTAATTTTCTTGAATGAATGAAACTACATGTCTGAAGAAGCATTCAAAGTCATCGAGGAGTACATAGATTATTATTTGATCGAGGACAGGTTGTATATAAGAATGTATGGTGGTTGCAGAGCCCCTTCCCTACTCCCTAAGTATGCCACTGACTATGTACTACACAAAGAGGCATTTCGCCAGATGTATATTGATGGTGTGGGAAATTTCATTTTTGAACATAAAAAGGAAGCATATCTTGTAGTTCCTTTCCTGCTTGGTAGCTACAAGTTTTCTAGAGTAAAACAGGTTGTAGAATTTGTTCAGGAGCTGGAGCATTTCCATTTTGGTGAAATGAATTTTCATAGGAATGACTCCCGAAATAGAGTAGTAGATTACTGCAGGGAAGCGGGAATTAATTTTGAATATACTGATTTTTGGGATAAGGATGAGGCAATATTCAGAAGTGCAAAGAACGTAAATTCCCTTAAAAAGAGGTTTAAGCATAAAATAACTACTATGGGTGGGAAGGGAAAAACATCAGAGAAGACTAAGACATTAGAAGAGGAAGAGGCCAAAAAGAGAGAAGAAGATGCCAGAAGGCTAGCACAGAAAGTAGAGATATGGCTGAAGAATGAAGAAGAAGAAAGAAAGTGAGCTGCAGAGGAAGCAACAAGGAAGGAAGAGGAGGAGAGAAAGAGAAACGAAGAAGCAGAAATCAAGAAAAAGCAGGAAGAAAGTGAAAGTTTGAGATTAACAGGATCTCAAAAGGACCAACAGACTACTGAGTAGGTAGATACAGAGGGAGGACAATATCACATAGATCAAGGACACGGACAATCTAATCCTGATTTCCCAGAGCTTATTGCATCTTCTGGAAGTACACTGGGACAAGGTTCATTTTCTGGAATAAATTTGATCCCTTTCATGTCTATAGAAGGGGAGGAGGTTCCTGACTTCAGTACTATTTTCTATGATAAGGGGAAGAAAAGGATTGTAAAAAGAACTGAGAAAAAGGTTGAAACAGGAGGACAGTCAGGAAATATGATAACAGATAAAACCTTGGTGCATGGAACAAATACAGACCCAAGAGTGATAGAAAGAGCTGGGGTGGCATTAGCCCAAGCAACTGAAGATAACATAGACAGGCTTATGATGGACCTTAAGCAGTTAATAGATAATGCATCACAATTAAAAGAAATGTTGAAGAATGAGAAGGATGAGGGTCAGAAGCTGAAAAGGAAATATGAAGACATGATGAATGAAGTAAAGACTTCAAGAAAATAATTTTAGACTCTCCAAACAATTAAGGAGGCTTTAGATATTTCTACAGAGAAAACGGAAAAGAATGCTCATGATAGCTTAGCTGAATTACAAAAGCTACAGATAGAGCATCAAATGTTGAAAACTGAGAAATATGATCTTTGTGTATCCTATGAAAATCTAAGTGTAGATAAGGACAGGTTGCAAATCAAAGTTGCTAAGTTAGAAACAAAGAAGGCTACCATAGAGGAAAGAGAGAAGCAATATCAAATGCATGTGGCAACCTTAGAAGAACAAAATACTTCATTGACAGTATCACTGAAAGATGCTATGGAACAGAAGACAGACTTCTAGCCTTTGAAAGAACATGTTCTAACTGAAAGAAGGAATATCCACCAATTACAAATATGCATTAGGGAATAAATGTGTAAAATTTTACAAATAGACACTAGATTAGAAGAAATTTTGGACACTACGTCATATTTTTTGGACAGATCTCAAGATATTTTGGATATTTTAACGGGAAGAATGGTATGGATAGAAACAAATAAGGAATATCCTGTGGATTTACAAGTTAAGGATCAACAGAGTTTGAAATAGGAGTATGATTTATTGGAATTTGCAATTCATGTGGCAAAATAATTCAAGAAAACAGTGAAGAAAACAAAGGGAGCATGTGCCGAATACTACAAGAGAGGGCTTGCTACATACAATAGATGCCGGATTTCTACAGAGAAAAGATTGGATGCGATACCAGAACATGAATTGTTTATAGAACATCTATAGAACAGATATTGGGAAGACGAGCAAGAGATCCAATAGGTCAAGGACCTAGATGAATGGATTTTAAAGAATGCATTGGCACATGCAGCTATAAGTATACATCTACTAGAGGATTAGCTGCGCCTAAGTACTGCAAAAATAGAAAGGGTAAAGAACTAGGCTGCTAAATATGGGATTAATATCCAATTACGTGAGCCTTCCGGATTTGAAGGCATAGCAACAGATGCCCATGCATGGAAGAAGTTCATCAACAACTAAGCTAGCCCCTCTTCTTAAAGTGTTCTAATAAATTTTGATTTAAAATGTAATATATTGTATTAATTATGTGCACATGCTGCGAGAAAAAATTTTGGAAATGAAAGGTTGGGGAAGCTCAAAATTCATGGAGGGGCAACCCAAGGGTTTTGTTTTTGTAGAAATATAGGAGAGTGTATTGTAAAAAGAACTATTTCCTTTTACAATAAAGCGTTACATGTCTCTGCTGGAGAAATTTTTGTGGAATGTTTCAAATGTTTTGCTATGGACAGGTTGAATGTGAACTATTTTGTTTTTAGCTTATTTCCATTAACTGTGAGATCGTTCCAACTCATTGAATTTCTTTTCATGTTATGAATGTACTTTGGTTTATTCTGTGAAATTTACACTTTGAGTAATGAAGATTGTAATTAACAATAAACTATCTTATTGTTTATATTTCTATTGATGTTCATGTGTTATGAAACATTTAACATCTATCTGTGATCTTTACTAATGCATGCACTGAAATACATTACTCACCATTAATAATAGTTTTCCTCCCTAGGGATAGGTTAATAAGTCTTAGTTAGTTTCTTGATGTTTGTGATTTAGATGTGAGAGAGGTAAGATGAGAGGTAAGAACCTGTGCATCACATTGTGACCCTCCTCATTATCTCTATCGTCTGCGTTTTTTAGTTAGGAACTTGCACATCATACCTTAAACATAAAAACTAAAAATATACACGGTTGACTGGGTCGTAACAGGTAAAACATTTTAATTTGTTACTTGACCTATGGTAGTCGGGCCGTAAACCGGACGGAATCCCCATACCAAACAATAATGGGTTAGTTGGGAACGTTTATTGGGGAGAAACCCTAACTGTTGTTACCTGCGATTTTTCGGGCATCAACAATTTCATGAAACCATACCAACTAATATAAAATACCATAACATAGCATACCATAACATACTAACATCATACCATACCATACTAGCATAGCATAGCATACCGTACAATACTAACATCATAGTACATACCCTACAATACCCTATGATACTAACATCAGACCATGTACTAACATACCATACCATTCTAGTTCCATCACATAACTTGTAAAGAGGCCATAAAACCCTACTTCCATCTCATAACTTCTCAACCCTAGTTATAATGTGCAATTGTAGATCATGAAACTATAACATGCAATTGTAGTTCATGAAACCCTAGTATGCAATTGTAGTTCATTAAACCCTAGTATGAAAGTCTCAACTATATTGTAGTTCATGAAACCCTAGCATGCCATTGTAGTTCATGAAACAATAGGTGTGTTTCTCTTTTGCATCTCTTAACTTGTAAAGAGCTCATAAATCCATATTTCCATCTCATAACTTCTCAAGCCTAGTTATATCATGCAATTTGTAGTTCATGAAACTATAGCATGCAATTGTAGTTCATGAATCCCTAGTATGCAATTGTAGTTCATGAAACCATAGTATGAAATTCTCAATGAGATTGTAGTTCATGAAACCCTAGCTGGAAATGGTAGTTCATGAAACCGTAGGTGTCTTTCTCTTTTCCATCTCATAACTTGTAAAGAGATCATAAATCCATATTTCCATCTCATAGCTTCTCAAACCTAGTTATAGCATGCAATTTTTAGTTCATGAAATCCTAGTTGATGTATTTGTACATGTACATCTGTTTCTACTTCCATCTCATAGCTTTTAAAGAGGTCACAAAACCCTAATTCCATCTCACAACTTCTCAACAATAGTTATAGCATGCAATTGTAGTTCACAAAACCCTAGTTGGTCTTCAATTTGTACATGTACATGTGTTTCTACTTCCATCTCATAGCTTTTAAAGAGGTCACGAAACACTAGTTCCATCTGATAACTGCTCAACCCTAGTTATAGCATGCAATTGTAGTTTGCAAAACCCTAGTATGCAATTGTAGTTCATGAAACCCTAGTATGCAAGCCTCAACAAGATTGTAGTTCATGAAACCCTAGCATGCATTAAGGTATCCACACTATAATTGTTTTCCTCATTAGGGTTTAAAAACCCTAATCATCTTTCATTATAGAAACACATGGCATTTCAGTCAAGTCTCGCACCAGTTTCAACGTCAACATGTCCATCCTATAATGATTCCTCGAATCCTAGGTCTTTGTCTATTGCATCAACACAAGCACCAAGACCTCCATGGAAAATCAACTAAACTTAAAAAAGTCTTGTTCTAAGCAAGGAATCAAAAGAAGCTCAAGACTTATCAAGATAAGTTTTCCATGGTATTTCCCTAACCTCCATGTATCACACAAGAAGAAGAATGAAATATCACCAAAGACATTAGCTCTTTTCTTTGTATCTTCTACAGGGTTAGAACCCTAATTCTACCTCCTTTTCCTTGAAAACAAGAGCTATAGATTCTCCAAGACAACCATAAATTCCTTTAGTATTATATCTCCTTCTACAAGGTTTACTTACATATATAAACCCTAGTGTCCTCATGCATATCCAAGTTTCATCATGTAATGCATTCCTCCTCTAGTTGTGTAGCACATATACTTGTTCCCAATGCTCCTCGACATATGTGTCAGAGGTGGTTACAATGCTCCAATTCTTATCCTCAATATGTGTGCCAAGGTGGTTACTATGCTCATTTTTTCTCATCAACATGTGTGTGAAGGTGGTCACTATGGTCCAATATTTAACTTATATTCATCCTAATATCACAAGAAAACCCAAAAAAATAAACCCTATTCCAAGTGTACGTTAATGCCATGACAATCCATCCCTTTAGGGCACTCTTTCCAAGCATATAACATATCTAGAACCTCTTGTTACAACAAATTACAACATCAATAAATAAACTGAGCAAAACCCTAGTTTACAAAATCGATGCATAGTGGAGTGACTGGGCCATGAAAACTAGGTGGAAAGGGTCCACTAGAGGTAATGTAATTCCAGGAGACCAACAGAGTCAATGGATTATCGATCCAACCTTCGGTTTCCTCGTTATGTCAAGTTGCAAGTCACATGAAAATTTCATTCAGGGTCACTTGGTCACTCTCGGTCTTGGAGCGAAAAACCAAATGGAGCATTAAGATTGCATGCCATTGTCTCCAACAGGTGTGTATGGCTAATTCTAACATGGGAACACCACCAATACTTTCATGGACGAGGGTTTTTTAGAGTTGGCCCACCAATGTGAGAGTTGCATTGAAGGAAACTGAGCAAAACCCTAGTTTACGAAACTGATGCACAATGGAATCACTGGGCCATGCAAATGCGGTGGAGAGGGACCTCTAGAGGTAATGTCATTCCAGGAGACCAATGGAGTTGACGGCTCATCGATCCAACCTTTGGTTTCCGAGTTATGTCGAGTTTCAAGTCGCATGAAAATGTTGTTGAGGGACACTTGGTCACTCTCAATCTGGGAATGAAAAACCAAACGGAGCAGCAAGATTGCATGCTGTTGGCTCCGATAGGTGTCTATGGCCAATATCGACATGGGAACACCACCAAGACTGGCATAGAGGATGGTTTTTTAGAGTTGACCCACCAATACGAGAGTTGCATTGAAGGAAACTGAGAAAAACCCTTGTTTATGAAACCGATGCACAGTGGAGTCATTAGGCCATGCAAATGTGGTGGTGAGGGCCATATAGAGGTAATGTCATGCTCAAATACCAATGAAGTTGATGTCTTGTTGATCCGAGCTCTATTTGTTGAGTTATGTCAAGTTACAAGTTGCATGAAAATGTCATTCAGGGACACTTGGTTACTCTCAGTCCAGGAGTGAAAAAACCAAATGAAGTAGCAACATTGGATGCCATTGGCTCCAATAGGTGTGTATAGCTAATTCCAACATGGGAACACCACCAATACTGGCACAGAGGAGGGTCTTTCATAGTTGACCCACCAATGCGAGAGTTGCATTAAAGGAAACTAAGAAAAACCCTAGTTTACAAAATCGATACACTAGAGTCACTGGGCCATGCAAAAATGGTGGAGAGGGCCCTCTAGAGGTAATGGAATTTTAGATACCAATGGATTCAACATCTCGTCGAATCAACTTCTGGTTGTCGAGTTATGTCAAGCTGGAAGTCACATGAAAATGTTGTTCAGGGACACTTGGTCACTCTCTATCCGGGAGAGAAAAACCAAACAGAGCAGTAAGATTGCATGCCATTGGATCTGATAGGTGTGTATGGCCAATTTCAACATGGCAACACCATCAATACTGGCACAGAGCAGGGTTTTCTAGAGTTGAGCCACAAATGCGAGAGTTGCATTGAAGGAAACTGAGCAAAACCCTAGTTTACGAAACTGATGCAAAGTTGAGTTACTCGGCCATGTAAACATGGTGGAGAAGGCCCTGTAGAAGTAATGGCATTCCAGGAGACCAACGAATTCAACAACTTGTCGATCCAACCTTCGGTTGCTAAGTTATGTCGAGTTGCAAGTCGCATGAAAATGTCATTCAGGGACACTTGGTAAATCTCGGTCTGGGAGAGAAAAAGAAAACAGAGCAGCAAGATTGCATGCCATTGGCTCTGACAGGTGTGTATGGTTATTGCTGACATGTGAATACCACCAATACTGGCACAGAGGAGGGTTTTTCAGAGTTGACCCACCAATGCAAGCGTTGCATTGAAGGAAACTAAGAAAAAACCCTAGTTTATGAAACTGATGCACAGTGGAGTCACTGGGCCATGCAAACGTGGTGGATAGGGCCCTCTAGAGGTAATGGCATGCCAGGATACCAACATAGTTCACGTCTCATCGATCTGAACTTCGATTTCCAAGTTATGTTGAGTTGCAAGTTGCATGAAAATGTCATTGAGGGACACTTGGTCACTCTTGGTTTGGCAGTTAAAAAACCAAATAGAGAAACACGATTGCATGCCCTTGGCTCCAATAGGTGTGTATGTCCGATTTCGACATGGGAACACCATAAATACTAGCATGGAGGAGGGTTTTTTAGAGTTGACCCACCAATGCGAGAGTTGCATTGAAGGAAACTGAGAGAAACACTAGTTTACAAAATCGATGCACAATGGAGGCATTGGGCCATGAAAACATGGTGGAGAGGGCCCTCTAGAGGAAATGGCATTCCAGGATACCAACAAAGTCGACGACTCGTCGATCTAACCTCTAGTTTTTGATTTATGTTGAGCTACAAGTCACATGAAAATGTTGTTCAGGGACACTTGGTCACTCTCGATCCGAGAGGAAAAAGCTAAACCAAGTAGCAATATTGCATGTTGTTAGATCCAACAGGTGTGTGTGGCCAATGACGACATGGGAACACCACCAAGACTGGTACAAAGGAGGTTTTTTCAGAGTTGACCCACTAATGTGAGAATTTCTTTGAAGGAAACTGAGCAAAACCCTAGTTTACAAAATCGATGCATAGTGGAGTCACTGGGCCATGAAAACATTATGGAGAGGGCCCTTTAGAGGTAATGGTATTCTAGGAGACCAAAAGAGTTGAGAGTTTGTCGATTCGACCTCCAGTTGTTGAGTTATTTTGAGCTGCAAGTCACATGAAAATGTCGTTCAGGGACACTTGGTCACTCTTGGTCCG
>LPNX010960623.1:203626-238358 GCA_001517045.1 Pseudotsuga menziesii | reverse complement strand
TGATGATGAAATACATTACCTATATGCCCAGCTAGTTACTTTTCTATTTTGAGATTTTGAGTGCATGCGCGACTATCCCTATTGGCATGTCGCGCATATGCGTGAGTGTTATGTTTAGCAGGTCGTGCATACATATATGCGCGGGTTGCCCTTCTACAGAGTCGTGCATGATGCGCGGGTTGCCTTACTATAGACCCGCGCATATCTTCCTCAAAATTAGTTTTTAAAAACACGCGTTAATGGGAGATTAGTTGTTTCATTTACCTTAATCCCATTAACTGCTGCAACCTCCCTAACCTTCGAGAACTGCCTCATTTCCTTCAGATAAATAGAGGCCTTGGGGAGGGTTTGATATAGATACTTGGAGAGCAAAGTTATGATGGTGGATTTTCTACAGAACCTTTGGAGCAGAGAAACTCAGATTCCTTTGGTGACAGAGGAGTCCCTTGTTCAGACATTGGGTTGTAACCTAAACTCCCTCTATTATTGTTAATAAAGCAGATTACTTCTTCCATATTGTGTTTCATGTGTTGTGACTTGGTAAATATCTATATTTCATTATGATATGTGATTTGCCTAACCAGCATCTTTATATATGAATCATACTGTATATTGGAAGAATCTTTGTTAACAGGTTGAAGGAGGAATTATCCTGGAGATTGTAGAAGTGGAGCAAAGAGGAAGGAGTTAGCTTGGATCAACCTTCGTTTATTACAAGTAAGTTCCTGCTACTTCCCTATTTCCTATTTGTGCTTTCATAATCAAATTGTCTGCAAGGTCATAGTATGTTGGTAACCCCCAGACCTAGGTTATTAGGTGAATTATCCATTACAACAGTATACCTCCAGTTCCAAGGTTAGAATGGCCATCTTTTAGCTAAAGGGCGATGCCCTAAAATGGTGGTCATATATGGAGAAGCAATTGCATCTTACTCCTCTGGTTGTTTCTTGGGAATTATTTGAGGAGAGGTTCAAAATGAAGCACTTGTAAGCTTATTACAAGGAACAACAGGCAAGTGCATTTTATACTTTGGTACGGTGAAACATGACTGTTGAAGACTATGAATATAGGTTCATGGAACTAGTGCAATATGTTCCTTACTTGGACTCAGATGATCGATGGGTGGAGAGATTTGTATATGGACTCAACTACAATATTAGGGTCGCAGTATGGATGTGGAAACTAACTTTGGTTTGTATGGAAATTTAGTATGCTCATTATCTAGAGGATATGTCATATGTAAAGGGAGGACGCACATTTATATGGCACAATCGGTATGTTACATGGAAGGTCCTATGATCGGGTTTCAGGGGAGGACAATCCAAACCTCCTCCTTATGATAACAAGTTCACCCCAAGGGGTAATGGTTCATTTAACTCAGTGTTATAGGAATTGTTCGCAAATCATGAGTATCCAAGTCAAACACAGGTTAGTTCCTACAAGGGATCGATAGGTTTTAGAGGATCCAGGGGGAGGAACTCATCCCAGAGGACTCCTCTTGGAAGCATGCAAGAACCACCCAATATCTCTTGTTGGGGATGCATAGGTCCTCATTACCAGTGAAATTGTCCTAAAGGCCATCCCAACAACATCCAGGGGAAGTAAAAGCACCCATCAGAAAAACTAGTAACACTCATCAGATTCATGCAGTTGTTCATAACCATAGGAAGAACATCAATCCACTATAGTGGAATATTCTGGTAATGTAAACAATGTTAAGATCAAAATTCTATTTGATCTAGGTGCAACTGATATATTCATTTAACCATATGCATTAGATAAATGTGCGTTGGAATCTTGTGAGCATGATGATTTTGAATCAATCGAGATGGCTTCAGGGGTTAATTAAGAATTAGGTCTTAAGGTAAGGGGGTGTCAACTTGACTTAGGAGTGTCAACCACTAAGTTGGATGCTTATGTCACCAATTTGGGGACCTATGACCTCATTATCGGCATGGATTGGTTAGAAGGCCATAGAGATTTCATGGATTGTTATGCAAAGAAAGTCTTGTGCCTTGATGATGAAGGCCAATCAATTCAAATACATGGCATGAAGAGGAAAGTATCTCTCTATTTCATCTCCTAGATGAAATCTAAGAGGTTATTAATACAATGATGTCATATGTTTGTAGTTGAGGTAGTGAGTGAGAGTAAAGGACCTTATTTGAACTCTTACCCAATACTATCTCAGTTCAAAGATGTATTTCTTAAGGAATTGATAGGATTACCTCCAGATTGAGAGCTTGATTTCATGATTGAACTAAAACCCAGTACATAGCCTATCTCAAAGACTCCTTATAAAATGACAACCCCAGATATTTGACAGTTACGAATCTAGTTAAAAGAGCTTCTAGATTTGGGATTAATTAGACCTGGTATCTCACCATGAGGAGCACTAGTGATCTTTGTTAAGAAGAAGGAAGGATCTCTACGATTGTGCATAGAGTATAGGGATTTGAATAAAGCCATAGTGAAGAACAAGTATCCAATACCAATAATTGATGACCTCTTCAATCATATGAAGGGCGCTTCAATCTTATCTAAGATTTATTTATGATTAGGGTATCACCAACTCTAGATTAAATAAAATGACATTCCTAATACTAATTTTCGAACTTGATTTGGGAATTACAAGTTCGTAGTGGTACCATTTGGTTTGACCAATGATCCATCTGTATTCACGAGCCTCATGAATGGTGTTTTCCATATGTACTTAGACCACTTTCTTCAGTTCTTCTTAGATAATATTCTTATGTATTCTAAGAATGAGAAGGAGCATGAGGAATAGTTACGGTTAGTCTTGACTTTCTTAAGGGAACATAAACTATATGGTAAATTGTTGAAGTGTTCCTTCTTTCAAACGGATATTCACTAGTTAGGGAATATCATCTCAGAAGAGGGGATCTCAGTGGACCTAGAAAAGGTGAAGGCCATCAAGGATTGGCTAAATCCAAAGAATTTGCATGAAGTGTGTAGCTTCATGGGATTAGTAGTCTATTACCGAATATTCATGGAAGAATTATCAAATATTGTAAAACGCAACACCACATTGCAGCGAAAGGGAATCTGATATGAGTGGACCAGTGAATGTGTTGCCACTTTTGTTGAATTGAAGAGTGTTACACCGTATCCGGTGTAATGAAGAATTTGTATCTGAATACTGAGGTGGAAGATGTTCCATCTTCGGAATTTGAATGTATAAATGTATAATATTTAATGGCTTATATATTACAATGGATATGGCTGCCTTAAATATGGCTTGGCCATTGCATATTGAAGAGACACTTCTCTTCATAAACTATATTTTAATATTATTAATTACTATTATGAATAGTTACCTATTTATTACTATTTGATTGTTGTAACATTGCCTTCCCCTTAGGAAATATTTCTCCTCAAATTAGCTTAAATTAATGTTGTCATATTTTCATTCTCATTTTGTGTTGAAACAATGTCAATATTCCTTTATGTCTTTTTTAGAACTGGTATTAGGTATGTGCTTAGTCTTTACGCAATAGTTTGTCATTTTCCTTTCATATGTAACTTGAATATGTAGTCCATTATGTTTATTATTTTTGTCCCATTTTATTTCTACATGAATACAAGGAATATTTTTGTGACTGACCATATCAAGCTTTGTTTTAGAAATCACTTGTCCTACGATACTTAGGATGTCATCATATAGTGTTTTCATTTGATTATCCTTATGATTTATCTCAAGAAGTGGTGTTTCATGAGGCTTCTCACACTCAAAGTCACTTGATAGTGCTACAATTATGATTCTCTAGGGTGGTAGAAGAGTTAAGGTAGAAGATGAATCTATGATATCTGATTCCTTTGACTTGGATTGCTTTGCATATTGTAGGATCCATTTTTTGTCATTCTAGGGATTGGTCTTATTGTCAATGATACTGGCTTGAATCTAATTATGATCTTGGTTGAGCTCATCTTTATAAAATATATTATTGGTATTTTGGTCATCCCTAAGATATTTAGTCTCCATGTCTTGTTTATTATCTTGATCAATTTTGTTACTCTCATTTTTGTTGACATAGTGGTCCAACATACATGAGTTACTGATATGGTTTCTATTAGACCTTAGTTTTTGTAACATTTCTAGTATTATGGTTGTGTCATGATGCTCAATTTCTGTGCAATGGTGCTTATGTTCTGTGTCATCGCACTTATCTTGTCATCTAACTCTTTTTTTTCTCGTGCATGATGTCTAGTTTGTCATCAAGTTTTCTTCCCGATACTAGAACAACATCTTCTTTGATTTCTTTCTTAACTTCCTTGTTATTTTTCATTTCTTTTTTGAATTTTACTTGGTTGGAAACGAGGGCCTTGATGTCCTTCTTCAATTTCTCAAGTTTTCCTTTTAATTCCATCATGACCTGGGTCCGGCTATGAGGAAGTGTGTATTTGGACGCTATTTTTTTGCTTTATGAAGCATTAAAGACACTTAAAGTCTTTGAGATAATTGATTTAATAATAATAATAATAATAATAATAATAATTAAACTAAGATAATAATATAATAATAATAATTTAAAAATTATTGTTATTTATAAGTTAAAAAATATATTGTAAATAATAATGAAATTATTACTTATATTTTATTAACTTTTCACTTTTTTTTTTGAATATATATATATATATATATTAGGGCTTTAGGTGCAAGGAAATGGAGTGCGGCAGGAGGATGGCCGCAAGGAAATATACGAGCAGGGAGAGGCTTGAAATGGGAAAGCAGAGGCATGTAGAAGATGAGGATGAGCAACGTGGACCTAGAGGAGTCAAGGACGTGGCAGGAAGAGAACCAGTGGGATGAGGATGCATGTGGGAAGGGATGGTGACTAGGAAGTCAAGCAGCACGGGAAGATTCATGGAGGGTGATAGAAACCATGGATGAGCAGTGTGGACCTAGATTATTCGAGGATGTGGTAAGAAGAGAATCGGTGGGATGAGGATGCATGTGGGAAGTGATGGCGACTGGGAAGTCAAGAAGCACAGGAAGATTCATGGAGGGTTATGGTAGGTGCAGATGGGATCATGGAGCGAGGGATGGATACTAGCGCTAGTGGAGGAGGTGTCAAGGATAAGGTAACTCATGGGAAGCGAGGATAAGGAGGCAGCACATAAAAATAGAAGCAGCTTGTTGGAAGAAGTGGAGATGGTAACTAAAAGAGACTACGATGGAATGGTGTTTTGTGAAAAGATGGGGGGACAGACCATGAGAGGGCATGAAGCAGGAAGTGAGAGAAGAGATGGAGGTGGAAGGATGTGGAGTGTGAAGGAGGGAGATGGGAGTTGTGTGGATCAGCAAGCAGTGGAAGGGAGGATGTGGGAGAGAAATGGAGAATCAAGTGTGAGTGATGGGTGAAGTAAGTGGATGAGTCGAATCCGAGCTCAGTGCTGGAGGAGTGAATCCAATCTGATACCAATGTTACACCATATCCAGTGTAATGGATCCGAATACTAAGGTGGAAGATGTTCCATATTTGGAATTTGAATGTATAAATGTATAATAATTAATGGATAATAAATTACAATGGATATGGCTTCCTTAAATATGGCTTTACCATCACATATTGAAGAGACACTTCTCTTCATAAACTATATTTTGATATTATTAATTACTATTAGGAATAGTCATATATTTATTACTATTTTATTATTGTAACAAAGAGGTTTCTAAAAGGTGCATTAATCTTCCCGGTACCATACATGGATAAATACTTCATGGTATGCACTGACGCCTCGAAGCAAGGGTTAGCAACAGTTCTAATGCATGAAGTTGGGGTAATAGCTTATGTGTCTCATAAGTTGAAACATCATGATGAGCAGTATGCCACACAAGATCTTGATTTGGAAGTAGTAATGTTAGCACTAAAATTATGGAGGCACTACCTTGTTGGCAGGAGTTTCACACTTAAAATAGATCATTAGAGCTTACAGTATATTTTTATACAAAGGGATATGAATGATAGACAGAGGAGATGGAGTGATTTCATGAGTGAGTACAACTTTGGTATCTCAGAAATCAAAGGAAAAGATAATGTATTGGCCTATGCTTTAAGCCGAAGGCCCAAGATTTTCTCCTTAATTCCCTTGAAGGTGGACTTGAAAGAAAGAGTGATCGGACCACTTTTGAGAGACAATTGGTATCTAAAAGTAACCTCATCTATTTAGAGTCAAAAGAATCTAGATTCAAAGTATTATGGGTACCATCTTGAGGAAGATGGATTTCCACAGTATCAAGGGAGGATGTATGTTCCTAAAGAAGATGATATCACAAAAACAATAATTACAGAGGCCCATAGAGCACATTATTGTGTGCACCTAGGAGTGAAGAAGATGTATACAGACATGAAGAATATCTTCTTATGGTCGGGTATGAAGAAATATGTAGTGGATTTTTTTTTGAAATGTCTCGAGTGTCAGCAAATTAAAGTAGGTCATCAAAACCTAGTCAGTCTCTTACAACATCATGATATTTCTATGACTAAATGGGAAATCATTTCCATGGAGGTAGTTGTAGGATTGCCACTCATATATTTGAGACATAATATTATATTAGTGGTGGTCAACAAACTAACCAAAATAGCTCACTTCATTCCAGTCAGAGACACATATGATGTGCAAGATGCGGCGAGAGTATTCATAAATGATATTGTACGTAGTCATGGAGTTCCTAATAAAATTATTTTTGACAAAGACCCCAAGTTTACCTCCATATTTTGGACAAGCATGCAGATGACATTAGGACATAGTTGAACTTAAGCTTCACTTATCACCTTCAGACAGATGGACAGACAGAGAGGGTAAATTAGGTGATGGATTACATGCTTAGGATATATGTTACGGATCTACAAACAGAATGGGATAAGTATATTCCTTTAGTGTAGTTTGCATACAAAAAAAATCATCATAGCTCCATGTGGATACCTCTGTTTCAAGAACTCTATGGGAGACTGTGAAGGACACCACTCAGTTGGGCCAAGTTGGAGGATTGCATTTTAGTTGGGCCTGAGTTGATTTAGGAGATGGAAGAGAAAGTGGTTCATATTAGGCAGCGGCTTGAAGAGGCATAAGATAGGAAAAAGAGTTATGCAATTACTCATAGATCCGATAGGATTTATCAAGTGGAAGATCAGGTATTTATTCACATCAGGACAAGCAAAAGAATCTTTTGGTTTGGAAAAGGGAATAAGTTGTCACCTCGCTTCTTAGGTCCATTTGATTTTCTTGAGAGAATCGGAATGGTATCTTATCATATTGCACTACCACCCAACTTGCATGCAACTCATATGATATTTCACCTTTCAGTATTAGGACATTACATAGATGATGAGACTCACAAATTTCATTTGAAGGAATTGCAGGTCTCAAACGAGGGAAACTTCATAGTCAAACTATTACGTATACTAGATCATAGGGTTCGACAGCTCCGTAGTCCCCACATAAACCAAGTTAAGGTCTAGTGGGACAAGTATATTCCAGAATCTGCTACCTAGGAGGACGTTGAGACTATGTGTCAAGATTTTCCCTAACTATTTTGACCATAACTTCGGGACAAAGTTTCCCAAAAGGTGGGTGTATGTAACGCCCCATATTTGGACTAGGCATGTTTACCACCATAAATACTACAATTTATTTTGCTCATTACCTGTTGGACTTGGATAGACTAAGTAAACTATATTTTGGCAAGTTAGACCTGATTATATGTTACTGCTATATTGATGATGTTACTATGCTTATGATGATACTATGAGTATGATGTGATGATGTTACCACTCTTATGAAATTTTACTATGATTATGTGATTACGATGTCGTAGTTATCATGAGAATTATTTGTTTCATAATGACAGTGTATGTTTACTTATCGTCTTGAATGAAATGTGATATATATGATGTGGTACAAGGATACCAACCCATGATGCGATTGATTTACTGATGTTATGTGATGAAATGAAATGATGTTGATGATACGGATCAACTGTTGATCAAATATAGATATTTGTTAGAAATGTACAGTTTCAAAATACTAATCTGCAGGACACAAGGGATATGAGATAGCCAGATACTTGATATGATATGAGGAATAAGTGTGTGTTAAGTAATCAATCTTAGCAATCTACAAGATAATACGATGAAACAAACAGATAATCTCAATAACAACTTAGTAGTATTTTGACAAGATATAGACCCTATATGTTTTGAGGGGTGTAAATACTTCCCACCCTATGTTTTTTATGATACCTAAGGTCATGGGAGGGATATGCTAAGTCACGCTCCCCTAGACGTGTGATGGTGATGATCATATGCCTACTAGAAGGGGTTTGGTTTGTTTTTATCCGGCACTAACGCTCTCAGTTTCTATATGGGTCTGGGTTGATGAAGCTGGAACCACATATTTACTAGCAAAAGAAGGATAGGGAGGATGCAAAAGTAGGATATGATGGGAGGATGTGTTAGCCAGTATTGTGGGGGATTGGGGGTTCTATGGGAATATGTAGTGGTAGTAGGTATCCCTCCCCTAAATGTAACTAATTAATTGATTACTATAAATCCAAGTATACTTATGTTGAATCTTGATTATTTAAACAATTAGCTAACTCATATTGATAAATTGATTATGTTAAGTATCTATGACTATTACGTCTGCATTGTTATTGTTAATTATCACATATGTATAGGAATGATATGTTTACTTATAGTACATATGTGATTTGTTCATGAACTGGCCAGACATGTAGACTTTGCATATATACACTAGTATTGTTATACAATCGCTCACAAGGTTAAATAATTGAGTAAGTTGTTACAAACTAGTAAGTTATTATACATTGATAATGGAAGTTAATATTGTAAGGTAGGTATTAAACTAGTCATTTAGTGTTCCTTAAATTGTATGTGATCACTATAATAATGATTTATTAAAGTGTCGTCAATTGAAATTATTGTCACAAATTGTCGTAAGTAAACACGAACATTGTTCCATATTCGACAGTAGAATTGTACTATTGAATTATTACTTACAATTAGTTTTACCCTTAAGGATACTTGTCTATAAATGTAAAATTACTATGTTGATAACTTGTCACTAAAAGAAAAAGAAAAAAACTAAACAAACAAGTAATAAATGTTTATTATTATTATTACTATTTATTCAAAAATTGTTATTGTTATTATTAATATCATTATGATTATTGTTATTTTTAAACTATTGTGAAATCAATAATTTCATCATGTTAATTAAATTAATTATTCAAATATCTAGAATATTCTTCCTCCTTGGATAAGTGGAATAATATTATTATCTTAAACAAATTGGGAGTGAATTGTCCAAATAAAATAATATTATATTAATATTTTATGAATATTTAAACAAATTGGGAAATATGAACATCTTTGTCAAATCTGATTTTGATTAAGTAATCAAGACATTGGAATCTTCGTTATGTTAGGTCATGCTTATTAATTATTATTTTATCCTAAAACATTTAAAACATAAGTGGTAGATGGATCCATCAATTAAGAAGACAAGCCTCGTAAAGAAACCCATTAGTTGTCATTCATAAGAATTAATAATTAATTGGAGTCGGCCTGACACATATAACTCAATGAACATTATTGTTTGAACTAATCGAGAGAAAACAAGATCTGATAGCCACATTAAATATTAAATTATCTTGAATATCGGAAAGAAGATTAATGGGTTAGGATCTCGAGAAGATAGAAGGGAGGCGGTGGAGTTAGGATGAAGGAAGCATAAGGAAGTTGGGTATATAGGAAAGGTTGGAGGGAGTAGTCAGGGGATCTTTGATCTAGTTTTTTATTTGGTAGGGGGGGGGATTTGAAAGGGAAGGGGAAAACCTTGTTGAAGAGAGGAAGGGGAAAACTCTTGTTCGGTAACCAAAACAATGAACATGTTATTGGAATTATTAGGTTTGTGGGATCAGGGGCTAGGAAGTCTGTCGATTTCTTAGGGCTAGCATGATCAGAGTTGGTCGAAAGGGTGGTTTATTCAGTTAGTTGCTAAGTACTAAGGAGGATAATTTGGAAAAGTTATATTGGATTAAAGGAGGTCATCTACCATATACTAGCACTGGGTATTCTTCTTGTTATTTATTATTCTAACTTATGTGGAAATATATGCAAAGGAAAATCCTAATATTTCATTTCAATTTTTTTTCATCTACATGTATGCTGAAAATGACCAAAATAGGAAAATAAATATACTTGAATAGACTATCAGAATTATATATTAACACAACTTAGTTTTTTAATTATTGAAATTTACTGAAGCTAAACCATAATGAGATTAATACATAGTAAAGTTAGATGAGAATGTACTTAGATCTCTGTTGCAAATGAGACCACTGCGTTAATTTAAAGTAAGTTTTTAGCCTCTTTTGGATTAGCAGTTTCTGGGAGAAATTGTACTGCTTTATACTAGTTATTATACTGTATTTTTATAGTTGATAATACATTTATAAAATCTGATTTAGAAGTGGGTTGATAAATGATGATGGTTATTTTTTGTCTTTATTCTCAGAATACAAATCTGGTTTGAATGAAAAAGAATTGACTAGAATTTGTAATGTTGTGGGTTCCTACTAGTAGTAAAGTTATCGGGTTTGTTGAGGACAATTTGCAATGTAATTAACTTATGTATTTATCAGTTTTTCAAGGATGATATGGAATTTCATGTGACTTAAACTCGGTTTCTTATGACCTCCATATTTTTATAGAAACTAGTTATGGTTTTGTAGAAATAGAAGAGATTGTTTTGAGTCACTAAAAGAGAATTTTTTGGTAGGTTGATTTTATGAAACATGGAAATTAATTAGATCTTATATTTTGTACATTCATGACTGTATTATGAATTCTTCGACATCTGGATGATATTCAGGGTTAGTTTATGTTAAAACTATGTTTTCTAGTTAGAGGCTAGCTGCTTAAATTACTAGTTAAGAATCCCATGACTTGTTAAATGAAGAAACAAAATTTATGTTAAAGTGATCAAACCTGGTTATGTGAACTTATTTGTTGTACATAAATTAAACTCATCCCTCTACACCTCCATAAAGAGCCCCTATACCTTTCCTTCTCCTTAGATCTAGGAGGGGCATATTACATGTTATATGTTGTTATCGGTCGTGTTATAAGAATTATATTTCTTGTCACTATTTCTGTAATATAAGAATTATATTTATTGATAATATTAATGTAACAGTCATTCACTTAATATACTTACAGTTGATCCCTTCTCAATGATATTTACTTGCTCATTTTTTTCTTTACTTATAGATAATCTATTAATAGTTTTAATGCAATAAGTGTATGCACAATAGGTTTTTTACATTTTTACACTAGTATGTTGTGGTTCCTCATAAAAAGTATTCACTATATCTTTATATTATTTACATTCCTTTTAAAGGAAAGCACCAATTTTCTTTAACCAAATTTCTTTTTCATTCTATTGGTCCATGGTGGGATCTATGGAAGGTTATTTTACATGGAAATTAATTTCATGGATAGAAACCAAGAGAAATGTGTGAATTCTATTTTTTTTCCATGTAAATAAATTACCTAGAAAATTACCTGAATTGAAACATCATCATAAGGGAAGATAATTAAAGTAATTATTTAGTTCAATTCTTACTCAATGACCTAACTAAGATTTCTATTAGTTCCACCATCCTGGAAGGTTAACATATCAATATGAACAATTCATACACTATGGGGAGTCATCAAGACAATGGCTTTGCACCAAATTTTTCTCACCTCTTCAATTACTAGCCCAAGATATCTCTATAGAAAATCCTTAGGTGTAATGTGTGAAATTTATACATAGTAGAATCCAAGAAATATTCATTGACATTTGTCCTTCCTCAGTGAGTCTTGACGATTCATGTGTTAATTGCCACTTCAAAGGTCTAGACATAGATTTTCAATGCTTAAGATACCAAGTAAGAGAAATCATGGCTTGATACGTGTTCATTAATGTTGTATCTAGCAAGTTCTCAAAGAACAAATCTTATGTTAATTATTTATTACAAGATTTTGAATATTTTCATGAAAAATCTCTTAATCTTAATAGATAGTAATATTCCTCCACTTCATGTGCTAATAAAATTATAATAGCATCCCTCAAATTATGTTTTTTCTATAAGTTGCTTAATTGTATTATAATATAGAGGCAAAAATTGCAGATGTCAACATGAATAGAGGAGGTCTTAGGAGGTGAAGCCACCACCTTAACCTCTCAAAAAATGACCGTCTAAGAGAGCCAGAAGCAATACTGTTCCACTTTGAAAGTAAAAGGTTGAGGCCAATATACAGACATAGTTACATAAATCAACAGTAAATCGACAGAAATAAAGAAGAGCGCCCGAAAAAAGACACAGGCATTGACCCAAAAATAGACATAGACTTAGGCCCAGAAATAGACATAGGCATTGACACGGAAATAAACATAGACATAGGCCTGGAAATAGACATAGGATGGATAATAAATTCAATAAGAAAACACTTGACACGATATGCAAAACCAAAAAAACCTGGCCGACTTGGACATCAGGTAGGTGGAATGTCTAGAATTTTTTCAGTTATGGGGAAGGCCCATCTTTCCTCTTGTAACTGGATGGGTGAGTTGGTGGCAACTTCTGGAGGCATTTGAAGCTTTTTCTGCTACGGATCAGGCTGCTGGGAGGCCATTGTCTTCAAACGCTTGAATAACTGCTCCATCGTCGAGGGGATGGGGAAGGAAAGAGCAGGAAGAGGCACGATGGTGCACCCAGTTGCACTGCCACTACCTCCACAATTGGGCAGAACCATGCCACTCGTGGCACTACCACTGCCTCCACCACCTCGATCACGGCTGCCTCCATTCAGACCACCATGGCCTGAGATTCCTGTGTTTCCTTTCCAAGCAAACGAGCTCCCCATTGCTGTGAGCTGAGCATCGATCTTTGAGATTCTAGTCTTCACTGTATGAACTGTGTCTCTGGCATCAGTCTAATTGGTAAGCATATCCTCCATTAAGTTGCAGAGCATGTTCTTCATGAGCCAATAGTGATTGATCTGGCTACCATCCTGACCAGTTGCAAGCTTCTGATTTAGAACACTGCTCTCCCAAGCTTCCATGAGGAGGTTAACCCTGTTAGAGATATGCGTTTGATAGTCTGCTGCCACCTAAAATATATAACCTCGCTAAGCTTTTCCTTTTCCCAAGGTGGCTCTTCTCAGAGTTCCACACTACCGCGACATGCTAACCTTGTTGTGCTTCTCCTTTCAGAGATTATCAAGCTAGGGAATGTTAACAATTAGCAGGATATAGTCCAGGGTGGCGGACACATTGTGAGTTTTCATATGCTCAACAAGCCAAGGAGTTCGCATAGCCGAGCATAACCAAACCCTTATGTCGATATACGACATCTTGACACTCAAAACCCTCTTCCTCCCTGCCATAGTACGAGCAATGAATAACGCTGCAGAGCCTTGAAGGCTAGGATTGAACTAGATCTTCTCCACCCCATGTCGTAGGTGCAGAGGTGACGGAATGCTCTGCTCCCACGCTTAGAGGATGATGAAGGTTCTCGAAAATGCATTCACTACCAAGGTTAACATGATGGTCACCATGGGTCCATTGCTCAGATCGAGGGAGGGTGTGTCGCTTATCTAAGGAGAATTCACCTGCATCTGAGAATCCCTCAAATTATGTTAATATACCTAACAAAATTAATTATCATTTATTTAAACCATCATCATTATCATATATATAACACTTCAAAATAATTTTCCTCACTTTTACTAGTACTATCTTAAGATCTCTCTATAAGAAATCTATCGGTGTAATATGTGAAATTTATAAGTAGTAGAATCCAAGAAATGTGCATCTGCATTTGTCCTTCTTTAGTAGGCCTTGACAATTAATGTGTCAATTGGCACTTGAAAGATTCAGACAAATATTTTAAAGAGTTAAGATATCAAGTAAGAGAAATCATGGCTTGACATCTGGTCATCAATGTTGTAGCTACCAAGTACTTAGAGAAAAAATCTCGTGTTAAATATTTATTACAAGATTTTAAATATTTCCATAAAAAACTCTTAATATTAAGAGATAGCAATATTTTTGCAGTTCATGAATTAATAAAATTATAATATCATCCTTCATATGATATTAATATACAAAAAAAATTATCATCTATTTAAACCATCATCATTATCATATATCTAACACTTCAAAATGATGTTCCCTACCTTTATAATTACCAACCCAATATTTCTCGATAGGAAATCGATAAGTGTAATGTGTGAAATTTATAAGTAATATAATCCAAGAAAAATTCATTGACATATGCCATTCCTCAATGGGCGTTGACAATTCATAAAGGTTGAGACATAGATTTTCAAGGCTCAATATATTAAGTAAGAAAAAACATGCTTGACATGTGTTCATTAATGTTGTAGCTATCAAGTACTTAAAGAACAAATCTTATGTTAAATATTTATTATAATATTTTTAATATTTGCATGAAAAATCGTAATCTTAAGAGATAGTAATATTCCTCCACTTCATATGTGGGTAAAATATAATATCATCGCTCACATAATGTTAATATACTAAAAAAATTTAATATCTATTTAAACCATCATCATTATCATATATGTAACACTTCAAATTAATTTAAACATTTCTTTGTCATTTCAACTTTTTCTTTAATTTTGTAGTTTTCAACATTTACATTTTTCTTTTAAAAAATGTAAAAGATTTCATGAATATCAATGATTAAATATATAACTTCAATGATTATAAGAGAGAAACTAAGCATGGGCTCAATGAAAGGTATATGTTTGAATTAAGTATCTTAAAATATCTTTATCTTTCTGGGGTGATATAGTAGCTTTTATATAAGCTAGGAGGTAATAATTTTACATTAATACATAATTTATGAATTCACATGAGGATTTGTCAAGAGAAAGAGTATCACTAATTGAAAGAAATTTCATAAATATTTTATCAAAAAAGCTCTTTTTAAAACAAAATTTTTTTTATGTTATTTTATTTTAAAATATTTTTATGATTTTTTTAAAATATAAATAAATTTTGAAATAACATTATTTATAAACTTAAATATGACGAGAATGTTTTTTTTATCTTTACATTATTTGTTCTAATTAAAAAAAAAACACCTTAGCATATGATTACTAAATGATAATTATAAGATAAGGATGATTAAGTATAAATCAAAAGGACCACACTTACATCAAGGAAATATTTTTTTATGGGAAATGCTAGTTGTTGCCAATGTTTATACTAAACAAGTTTGTAATATTGTAATTATGTAGATAAACAATAGAGAAATATTAATATTTGTAATTAGATGGAAAAGGAAATTGTTTAACATTAAGATAGAGTGGGTGGAATATCATAAATAAGGGAAATGGGTTTGACATTTATAGTGTATATGATAAATGTCTATTATTATTTGTATTTTCCCTCAAGAATTATGTTTTAATTTTTAATTGGTGGACTAGCTCAAAAGTGGAATAACCAACCAAGGGGTTTCAATTGGTTAGATCAAACTAATTAAAGTAAATATGAAATAGTTTAGTGGACCTTGCTTTAATGATCCCCTAGTTTTGAGTAATTAGGTATCCAAAAGTTTGATCATAAGTGGAAATCTACTTATATTGTTAACTATATACTTATAATCAAGCATTCCCATCTCATGAGGGATTTTATATAATAATTGAACACATTCATGTATGCTAATGAGACAGTTCTTATAATTTTGAAAGACTAATTAAGAAACACTATGTAAAATGGGCATAAGCTCATAATGTTGCATTCTTGAAACAACATTGAGCGGGGAAACCAAAACCAACCTCAAATTTTTGTTTATGGTTTTTTTATTATATATAATTAGACATAAGTCGCTTAACAAATTTTTAAAGCATTACATTTTTAATCATTGTAGGTATAGTTTAAATGTGGAACGTACATCACTTACTAACAACATCAAGTTGACCTAATATCTAAAAAACATCTCTAAGATACGTCAAGTTGAACTTGTAATGCCCAACTAAAATGTCTCTTAAATAACGTCAAGTTCTCCAAATGACATCCAGGAAAAGTTTCTTAAGAGACATCCAGTCAACCCCATAACATCCAACGAATGTATTTTAAGCAACATTTGTTTGACCATTTTGTGTTGACTTGACGACGTGGAAGATGCATCATGTGTTTTTCATTTTAAAATAAAAAATTCTACTTAACATTGAAAATGAGACATTCCAAATATCAAATATTGACCTCTTCTTATAGACATTCAATTGACATTTGTCAATTTACCTTTCAAAATTTATTTAATGCAAAGTGTCGAAATAGCATTGAATTTTGACCACAAATATATTAGTGGGGTTCAAGCTTCTAGAGGACTTCATGTAATGTCAAAAAAATAAAATTTATAAGGGTGTGTGCAAGAAGTTGAGGGACCTTTTAGATGCAATGGTGGAGTGAAGTCAATCACTCTTAATCCAAAAAAAAGAAATCATCCCAAGCAATCCCAAACCTAGCAAGCCTAGTCCCAAGGCTGCCAATAGGCATGCCAACTAGGATAGTAAACCAAATCGTGCCTCCGTTTTAGTGAACAAAAGCGCGTGTGCGATTTCGTTCACTAAAACAGAGGCATGATTTGGAAATCCTGTTTTTTTTAAATAGGCCGTAGTCGTCTTGTTCTCCTCACCGCGCGACTATTGGACCAAGGAGGAGCAAATCTCAACTTGGCGAACGCGATTTTGGGTGTGCCAAAGCCCTCCATCTCCACCTTTGGATAAACCTCCTCTTTGTGAGATATTTTCCTCATTTATTTTCATGTTTTTCTCTCTTTCTTCATCAACTTATTTGCCCTAGATTGAAAAATTAAACCATATTAAATTAAATTATGGCCAATTGAAACAAAAACCCAATGGAATTGGCCAATGGAAACAAGAACCCCAATGTAATTGGCCAATTGAAACCAATTCCCCAATTTAATGATAAAAATTAAATAATTTTGATTATTTACCAAAATTCATACCCAAAATTCCCATGCCTAATGGAAACCAAAACCCCAATTAACTCAAAAAAAAATGAATTTCACTTTTTCCATACGCATATTCACAAGGATCCTTGTGAATCCATACCAAAATCCACAAATATGCAAAGTTTGTCAAGCACATTGCAAGTTTGCATGAGTAATTTACATGCCCAATTTAAGCCAAAACCCCAATTAACTCATAAAAAACAAATGAACTTCACTATTGTGAATCCAAACCAAAATTAACAAATACACAAAGTTTGTCAATTATGTTGCAAGCTTGCATATACAACTAAAAACAAATCAAGTAGAATTCATATATTCCCCTAAAATACATAAACAAACATGGAAAATCCCTTGCTCTATCCGAAATATTGAAGTTGTTCTTCCAAGAACATCAATAAACACCTTATAATTTTGATGAAACTTCTCGAAGTTGCTCTTCCAAGAACATCAATAAACACCCATCAGAGACAATTGGATGGATAGGTGGTACATGGTTTTTGATATTCCCCCTCACAACAATAGGGAAGTACCGATGTACTTCCTCCAAAAAATTGTATGCATAGTTTGTGATGGGGAAACATGTCAACTATTTTGACATGTTGGGCTTCCAGGGAGTTGGTAAGGGGATGCCCCAACATCGACCTAATGATAGGCATAGATATTCCAATCCACAGATTCCTACACCCTGTGCCTAGCTACCGAGGGAAGACATCCCTCCTACACATGACATGGTTGCCCAGACACAGGATGCATTTTTTACTCTAGCTAATATGGTCTCTCGACACACGACCACTATTGACCAGAGAGCGCCCTCTTCCTCTGCTAGTGTACAACCACCAGCTTCTGGTGGTGGAGGGACATCTGTTGGTGGCGATGGACCAACATCCCATGTGCCTCAGAGTGAGCCACTCATCTACACATTGTATGGGGGACCCTGTTATGGTCTTGGACCAAGACATGGTACCACTACGATGACTGGTGTTCAGGTAAGGACATTGTTTTAAAACTCTATTATTGTTCAATTTTTAATTGTTCCATACTATATCTAACATATTAAAAGATTCGTAATATATATGCAATATTTACTCTTGCAGGAGATTGATGCCTCTCATGGGGGTGGTACTGCACCCGGTGTGGTTGTACCCGAGGCCCAAAGAACCACAATTGAGGTAATATTTAAACCCTTGTCATTTTGTTATTACATATAATTTTGTTAATGCATGTGTTAGTCTTGATTAATTTATTAAAATGTCTAATATTTACAATTTTTGAAGTTGCAGGAACCCCACTTAGAACGTGATGCTAGAGACATTGATATCAACAACATAGTCCAAGGTGGAATTTATGACTACTTGAAGAATGTAAGTACATGGGTTATGATTGAATCTTGTTCGAATTATTTAAATTTCTTACTGTACACTCCTTTATAGATCGCTAATGTAAATATAATTTTTAAACTTGCAAATGCTAGAGGCATCTAAAGAGGGGCAAGAAATTGACGGAAGCAGTCACTCCCATGGTGGAGATACGTCCTAGGAAGGGGTAAGTATATTACAACATGTTATTTTTTCAGTACATATTATTCCATCCATTCAAATCCATGTCTAACTATGGTAACACTTTATGAATGTAGATGTCATCGCAGATCCCTACACTGCCTCTTTGGTTTGGATCTCCCCGTAGTCCAAACATAGATAAGGGGGTTGTTTACACCAAACGAGGTCCCCCTTCCTTGAACAAAGCGGGTGTGCATGAGGATCAACCTACTCATCCCACGGTAATGTACACACTTCCAATGGTAGTTGTTGGTTAGCTATGTATTCACTTCACAAGTGTTTTTTCTTAATGTTATTTTTGCATGTTTACAGCATCAGGATGTAGAGTCATCCATGCCAGACCTTAGTGGGATTATTGATGCCGCTGTCAATGCCGCATCTACAATAGGGATAAGTCATGGTGAGGTACATCTACTTGAATATTTGTATTGTTTTTGGACATGCACGATGTCTAACTATTTAATCATTTGGTGAATGTAGCCACACCTTGGTCCATTAGTGCATGAAACTGAGGTTGATGTTCAACCTATGGCTCCTCTTACTACTGAAGAGTACCAGCCTCATCCCCTAGAAATGGTTTTTTTGGTGATATGTTCATTTTTTACATAATTGATTAGTACTTTCTCATTCATGTACATGTTGATAATTCTTGAGATAATTGACATATTTTTTTCTATTCGCAGAGAAGCATGGCAGAGAGGCTCGCTGCAAGGTGGAGGACAGCAGACGCACCTACACCCTCGACACCATAAGCACCTATACCCTCGACGGATGCAATGAGTCTTTGTTTTATTTACAATTGAGTCATATTTTAAATTTTCAAATTTTGTTATTGATGGATGGTACTAGTTCAGTTACCTGATCAACAAATATTGTCATTGATTTGCAGTCACCAAAGATGCATAATGGCCGTAGACAGAGCTGAAGAGCATCAGGGTCTGGGAAAAACAAGAGAAAGTTAGAATTTTGATGTGTTAGTCCAGGACAAATATGTATTTTTATGTACATTCCGGAGTTAGAGTATAGGGGCACGGTCCAGGATAGATGTACTTTTGTTTGCACATGTACATCAAATATGTTTTGATACATGTACATTGACAGGCCATAGATAGGCCTTCTATTTTTGTATTATAACTTTCATGGTATAAAAAATATTTCATATCAAGGCTCTTGATATATTCATGGTTCAAGATTTTAAGTGTGATTACACATGTGTGGCGAAGAATGTTTCTATGTGTAATGTTCCCAATTTTTTATAGATTTTACAATTGTATGGAGATATCAGTTATAAATTTGAGAACAATGCACAATTACAATAAATTACGTACTGACAAAAATGTACTTTTTAATTGATTTTTACCACTATCCAATTGCATAGACAATGTTATATTAACAATGTCAAATTGTATTAAAAAAGATGGAACATAGGTCTAATACACATTTAAGCACCCAACACAGCTAAGCAACTGATCCAACTTGGTGGAATACAAAAGCACCTTACCCACATAACAACCTAACAAACGTTTAAATGATGCACGAAGTTGACACACTTAAATGATGCACCAGTGTGGTCTACATAAATAAAATTATTTTTTGGCATGATGTCTTTCATCTAACGAATACATGGGATACACATCAAACCTAAAAGTATCTGAGTATTATAAGGTTGATTCAAAATAATGGTTATGACTATATCCTGCCCATTATGTATGTCCTGCACATTATTTTATCATTTTGTTAATGTACATGGTATTTGATGAATGGCCTCAAGTAACAACTTTGAAAGAGATTAAAGTTATGTGTGATTAATGTACATGGCATTTTTGAAGCATTTGTAGCGTGAAGATATATATATTTTGTAACGATGGCGTAATAGAATGGCCACTTTTTTCTAAACATAAGCATGTTCCATTACATGCTTACTGACATAATGGCATTGTCTCCTCCTGCATTTCATTGTACAAATGCTCACATCTCTTATATGAGGGGAAGATCTACAATTTCCTTCAAGCTGACCTTTATGTGCAAAAATTTCACATTCACTTACTGAGCAAAACCCTAGTTTCCAAAATTAACAAAAAAAATGATCCCTTGTCCATGGACCCAGAGTAGAGGGCCACTCTAGCACTATCACGATGTATTGAATCCAACAAAGCTGGCCGTTCATCGATCCGAGCAACAATCATCAATCTATGAAACGTTGAATCCCACCTCCCACAGGCTTTTAGGGACACCCGTTGAATCCCTAACCGGGGCATAGAGTGGAAACCGTGCATCAAAAATGGATTTCAATGGGTCGTGCAAGTGTGTTTAGGCAGGTTCCATGTGGGAATGCTAGCCACATGTTCAGGGTCAAGGAATTTGCAAAGCCTACCCATATGTGCAGAAATTGGACATTCACTTACTGAGCAAAACCCTAGTTTCCAAAATTGACCAAAATAATGGTCTCTTCTCCATGGAAGTAGATTAGAGGGCCACCCTAGCACTATCTTGATGTCTAAAATCCAACAAAGCTGATGGTTTGTTGATCCGAGCAACGGTCATGATTCTATGGCATGTTGAATCCCACCTCCTCTAGACTTTCAGGGACACCTGTTGAATCCCTACCCGGGGCATAGAATGGAAACCGTGAATCAAAAAGGACTTTCGGTGGTTTGTGTAAACTTTTTTAGGCATTTATTATGTGGGAACACTAGCCACACCTTCACGGTCGAGTAATATGCAAATTTGACCCCTATGTGCAAAAATTTCACATTCACTTACTGAGCAAAACCCTAGTTTCCAAAATTGACCAAAATAATGGTCTCTTCTCCATGGAACTAGATTAGAGGGACACCCTAGCACTATCCCGATGTCTTGAATCCAATGGAGCTGATGGTTCATCGATCCAAGCAACGGTCATGATTCTATGGCATGTTGAATCCCACCTCCTACAGGCTTTCAGGGACACCTGTTAAATCCCTACCTGGGGCATAGAATGGAAATTGTGTATAAAAAAGGGCTTCTGATGGGTCTTGCAAGTGTGTTTATGCATGTGTTATGTGGGAATTCTAGCCACACCTTCACGGTCGAGCAATATGCGAATTTGACCCCCATGTGCAAAAATTTCACATTCACTTACTGAGCAAAACCCTAGTTTCCAAAATTGACCAAAATAATGGTCTCTTCTCCATGGAACCATATTAGAGAGCCACCCTAGCACTTTCTTGATGTCTTGAATCCAACGGAGCTGATGGTTCGTCAATCTAAGCAATGGTCATGATTTTGTGGCACGTTGAATCCCACCTCCTACAGGCTTTCAGGGACACCTGTTGAATCCCTACTCGGGGCATAGAATGGAAACCATGCATAAAAAATGGATTTTGGTGGGTCGTACAAGCGTGTTTAGGCACTGTTATGTGGGAATGCTAGCCACACCTTCATGGTTGAGAAAAATGCGAATTTGACCCCCATGTGCAAAAATTTCACATTCACTTACTAAGAAAAACCCTAGTTTCCAAAATTGACCAAAATAATGGTCTCTTCTCCATGGAACTATATTAGAGGGCCACCCTAGCACTATCTCGATGTCCTGAATCCAATGGAGTTGACAGTTCGTCGATCCAAGCAATGGTCATGATTCTATGGCATGTTGAATTCCACCTCCTACAGGCTTTTAGGGACACCTACTGAATCCCTAGCCGAAGCATAGAATGGAAACCGTGCATGAAAAAACTATTATATTTAAAGGTTTCAATGATCTCAGTACATGCACACTAAAGTCAACTTTGTGAATCAACATGATTTGAAGCATAAGTCCACCGGATTTGAAAATTTTGAGTTGGACATTAGATTGATTCTGAATTGAGTTGTGATAGTAAGATAAGATTAGGGTTAGGATTAGGGATTCCTAGGTAGGGTTATGGTTATGGGCCATGCATGTTAAACAATAAACCCTAGTTATGGATAGGGTTTTCCAAGTTTGGCCTTCGTTGGCATGAAATGCATTGTCCAGCTTTGGCCCAAATCTCTTATTATCTTTTATTATCTTTTAAGTAGAAATTAAAATTTTAAATAAATAAAAAATGAGATGAAATTACAACACTACTATGCACTACCCCTTTGGCAACGGACATGCGGGTATAAGAGGTGAGTTGTCAAGAAGGAAATTATACAAGCCTTAAGACATAAGTTTATCATTTTGGCATCTTGTTTCCATCATCCTAGTTGTATATATCAGCTGAAAACATTGACAATATTACCTACTTGAAAAATTAGAGTTTTAGTCTTGTAAGAGAGCCTACAAAGAACTTTGATAGGTATGACCTACAGAGGTCCATGTATGTATTCTAATGTTATGTATATCATGTGAATGAGATCTTGAAATGTTCATATGATTGATATATATGGTTTATTGATCATATGTAAAATTTGGCATGTTCATTAACTTGACATACAAGAGAATTTTTGGCATATTTATAAACAACATTATGGAAAATTTCGCATATCAAGAACAAAAAATTGACATATTCATAAGAAACATACATGGGAAAATTAAAATTATGATACATACCTCATCATGCTAGATCCCACCTAATATCATACAACCAAGGCCTCCGGATCATATCTTATAATGATGGTCTCCATTAGTATCTCATGTTATGTATCTGGTAAGAAGTAGCGTACAAGAACAAAAAATTGACATATTCATAAGAAACATACATGGGAAAATTAAAATTATGATACATACCTCATCATGCTAGATCCCACCTAATATCATACAACCAAGCCCTCCGGATCATCTCTTATAATGATGGTCTCCATTAGTCTCTCGTGCTTGTATCTGGTAAGAAGTAGCGTACAAGAACAAAAATTTGACATATTCATAAGAAACATACAGGGGAAAATTACAATTATGATACATACCTCATCATGCTAGATCCCACCTATTATCATACAACCAAGGCCTCCGGATCATTTCTTATAATGATGGTCTCCATTACTCTCTCGTGCTATGTATCTGGTAAGAAGTAGCGTACAAGAACATAAAATTGACATATTCATAAGAAACATACATGGGAAAATTAAAATTATGATACATACCTCATCATGCTAGATCCCACCTAATATCATACAACCAAGGCCTCTGGATCATCTCTTATAATGATGGTCTCCATTAGTCTCTCGTGCTATGTATCCGGTAAGAAGTAGCGTACAAGAACACAAAATTGACATATTCATATGAAACATACATGGGAAAATTACAATTATGATACATACCTCATCATGCTAGATCCCACCTATTATCATACAACCAAGCCCTCCGGATCATCTCTTATAATGATGGTCTCCATTAGTCTCTCGTGCTCTGTATCCGGTAAGAAGTAGCATACCTTCGATGAATTTCGAATAGGCATTGTTCGTACCTGGAGGTTTGTACCAATGATTAAATTGGTAAAGTGATACACACTTGCACCTGATTTGTAATCCCTGTAAACATATCCACCCTTCTTTCTTGCATTGTTGTCATGTGTAATATATTCACCTTTAACAACCATAGACCCAATGGGGAAGTGGTTGTTTTCATCATCAGTCATGGACATAATGAGGGTTTGCTTTCCCTCTATACAATGTGCCAACCAGTAATCACAACCCCATTTACTATCTTTCGAGGCAACCACTGCGTATATGTGTCCTGCATAGTATGATTGTAGGTATATGATCAAATATTTTTCATGTGATACAAGGCCATTAATGTGAGTTTCAAGACTACGTAAATTTTACAAAAAAATGTTAAGGAAATGCATCTTACGAGGTTGTACAAGGTATGATACATGATCAAAATCTATATAAATAGATGATTGGTCTTCTTCCAACAGAGTTAACTCAACAATTACACGCTGATCAAGTGGAAGTGATATGCGATCCCATCCATCAACCCAATCCAATGATTCACACACATCCCAATCATCATCACAATAAGGCGGGCAAAAACAAGCGAGTTTTCTGGTCCAAATTTCAAATACTGGGTTATCAGAGCTTCGAATCGAATGAAAGACACAAGTCCCAGGAACAGTCTTGCATTCCCATGCATGTGAACGATCTATGTCTACCACCTCCTAAAAAAATCTCTCCACATGTCTCTTTCTTGTGTATTCTACTCGCATAGCTGATTCCTCTCCCATTATTGATGTGCACCACTTGACTATAGATTGAGCATTTCAAATAGTAGACATTATAGATAATTTCAATTCCTCTCTTCGTAGGGTTGTTTTGACACATGCTCCGGCTCCATCATGCTCTCCTTTACCATGGCCACTCTCAAAATAGTTCCACATATGTGGAACTTTGTAGTTTTTATGCAATGAACACAACCATTGAAATATGTGTGCATTTTTTAATTGACCAGCACATCCATCAGACCAAATCCAGTGTCCATCCATCTATATGTTCCTGCCCTTCAAATGATCATATAAAATGATGAAGAAATGACGTACATAGTGGAATTCATGGCACCTATCATCACTTATGTAGAAGTGATATTCCTTTAGAATTTCTCTTTGCTCTTCACTACTATTTGGGCCATGCCTATATGTGATATGCACCATCAAGGAAACCTGCTCAAAGTGATAATACTGACTTTGGATCTCATTTTGAGGTTGCAGAGCGTAGTTCACAGCAAAATCAACAACTGAAAGTATAGTACCACGAGGAAATGTATCTCTGAATATTCTAAACTTCTCATCCTGCCATCGTGCCAAGTGGACATGCTGAACATATGGACGTGTCTTTTCAATAAATTCCTTGACGAAGACACTAAATTGTACCTGTTGACACAAAATGATCTTAATATCAGGTTTTTTTGTAAGTAAGGAATGAAATGCAACTGTTCAAACATAAATTTATAGATAAATGCATGTACCCGAGATGTCACAAATTGTATTTTTTTGCTTTCTTTCCCTGGGACTATTTCGTAGCTGATATATTTGAAACTTTTCATGTCTGTAACCATATTCCCAAATTCATTGTCTCCAATCTCGTGCATACAATGGATCAATAATGCCATTCCAGCACAGTTGGAGCAAGTTCCATCCAAACAGGATTTTGCATAGTAATTTTTCCCCTCATGCCTATTGCACATGATACTATGAATGAATTCTCTTGATGAGGTCGATGGTATTGTCAAGGAGCAATCCTGTACATGGTTAGTATGCAACACACGACGAATGTACAAAAATGTTTCATAGTAATATTCATATTCTACATGGTATCTACAACAACAAGTGTTACGAAGAGTATTTATTCTAACATAGCAGGGCTTACATTTCTCAAAATATCTTTGCCCCAAATTCAATTGTCTATGTTCATTCCTAAATTTCTCATATAGTTATGTCTGTGTTATAATAAGAAGATTCTTAATATGTGGTTCACATTTCTTTGAACCCCTTCTCAGTTTTAGTACATCCTTCCGGTTTGAAGAAGGCCTTGTGTGATCATGCCAAAAACTCTGCACTGGTCCCTTTATTGCATCAACTAGCTTCATGTCACGACGTGGAAACCAACCAATAAAGGCCTAAAAATATGTCTGGGTAGTTGTGTCAAGATTTTCTCTTCTAATAGAATACCTACCGAGGGTTTTTACATTCAAATTAACTAGTTTAGATGTAGGATTGAGAAAATGAAGGACCCTAGTGTTCTTATTTACAATTGCTTGTGACAACACACGATGAGCCGCATTGCGGTCCTTTGACCCTGTGTTCTTACCAATTTTACCAAAGGTAGCTACTAAGATTTTAATTATATGAGAACTTGGTCCAAAAGGCTTTATCATCTTTATCCCTAATGATTTCCTAACAATATTCATGCCCCTAGATTTTAACAATGATAAAAATAATCTACATTTATCTCCATTACATTTAGAAACAAAATATTCCTTTAGTATCTATTGAGTTTGATAAGCAATACTACGTTTATATAGCGTACCTTGAATGGAATTGAGAAGTCCTTCATCAAATTGTATACACTTTGGAGTTCTTCAACGTGTGCTTTCTAATGGAGGTAAGGGGGTTGGATTTCTATCATCTAGTGCATCAACAATATGCTCTAGCATTTCAGTAGCAACTTGTTGTCCTTCATTCTCTTCCTGGTAGTTGGATGATGGAAGTCCAACATCCTCATCGATGGTCCGGATAATATTTTCTTCTTCAACAGTAGGCTCCATGTCCAACGCCTCTTCAACAGTAGGCTCCATGTCCAACGCCTCTTCAACAGTAGGCTCCATGTACAACGCCTCTTCATGAGCTTCGTCTTGAGATGGTAACTTATCACTTTGACTTGACGTGGGATTTGAAACATCCCCTAATGAGCACCTACGTTTTACTTCTTGAATACTTCCATGGGGTGCTTTGTTCAACAACTATTGTGGAAATTGAAGGTCCCTCTAGTGAATGCTTCCTTTTTTCTTGTGATGGATTAATAGGATGAACCACCATATCCTCTATAGTTGGATTTGGATTTGTTTCCAAAGAAAGCCTCTGATTCATCATGTCTATTCTTTTCTTTTCTTTCTCTTCTTCAATGACTTCTTGAGGTCTCTTCTTCCTTGTTGATTTTCTTCCTTGGTTACATACATTTCGCATCACCACAATGATCAATGTCAATATAGTTTGTTTTTGTTTCTCCTCAATTAAAATATTTGAAACCTTTAACTTCCTTTATAACTATTGATCCTTCAAGGTGCTTCAATCTTCCTTCTCAATTGTTCATATTTCCCATCAAAACAATAATGAATGGGAAAACTTACCTTTGGTTCTCTTGAATAATAAGCAAATGAAAGTTAAATCATAAATTGTTCCTCAAGCTGATTTTCTTTTTACAATTGTGTATATCCACCATCACCATGAAATGACATTGAAGCTTGATATCTTATCCTGTGTGCTCCTCAACCATGAAAGATATCCTCAATGTTGCACCTGCATAACAAAAAGAATGATGGAGAATGTGTAAATTGTGAGTATTTTCACAGGAGAGCTTGTGCTCCTGAAAAAAAATGTGCGGTAATGGGATAAATTCATAAAAACAGAGTGAAGTTGCTCTCGGACAATAACAATTCACTGTTTTTACAGTCCCAAAACGTGCACGCGTTATATATGTTAGTTTTTCAACATTAAGCTAGCATTATGTTAGGATCTTTACTGAGAGAATAACAAGTACAACAATCAAACACAAGAGACAATGATCACAATGTTTTTGATCGAGGAAACCATAAATGGAGAAAACCCCGCAACTTCCTCAAAGATAGAATCAGCACAAGATGTAAAACCCCAAAATAGTAAGATGCACTCCCGACAGCAGTAGTCTTCTTCTTGTCTAGTCCTAGTGTATTTCCTTCCTCACTAATGCGCCACACTTGAGTGAGTGAGTGATGTGTGTAATAAATAGAGAGACTCACTCTCTATTTATATTCTTTCGTTCACTTGAAGTGCACTCAATCATGTCATCCTCACTTAACAATTACTTACTAGAGCCGACATCTCTAGGAGTGTCTAATAACCCTAGTGCCCTGAAACTGTGTGGACTTTAACAATGAATTGACATGACTTGTTTACATTATTAATCCTCCCGATCAGAACATTGAGGCATGAAAAGATGAATCAAATACGTAATAGATAAATCCCAGAATAAAAATCGGGTTACAATACGTAAGATACATAAATGAATACATTCCGCATCAACACTCCCTCTTAACTAGGAAGGTATTCTTTCGACACAATTTTCAACACTGGTCTTCTTCTCTATATCAACTGGATGATCTCGTCATCCGCATCTCGAGTCTTTTGAGTCTTCAAGTCATCATCATCTTCAAGTCATCGTCATCCTTCAAGTCTAGATCATCTCTTGATCATCATGGAACATCATCATTGTATCTGGATCATCTCTCGATCTGGATTAACTTCACTGGACTGGATCTGGATCATTACTCGATATGGATCATCTCTCAATCTGGATTAACTTCACTGGACTGGATCTGGATCATTACTCGATCTGGATCATCTCTCGATCTGGGTCATCACTGCTGGATCTGGATCATCACTCGATCTGGATCTCTCGGAGTCATCATAACTGGATCTGGATCATAGCTCGATCTGGATATCCCCTGGTCATCATAATGTGTGTACTATCTCATCATACGAAGTTCTATAGAGCCAGCCTTCTTTCATGTTGGTTGTAGGCCTAGCCATCAGGTAGGTCTTCGCCCAGCACTTACATCTGACCTACTCATCAGAAAGGCATGCCCAACACTCACATCTGATCATGTAGTAAACTACAATCACATCAAAAAGGCCTAGCACTCACATTCACCAGCATGGTAGGCACATATACTACCATCTGTGAAATGGATCTGCACTTACATATGACCTACTCGTCAGAAGGGCGCAGTACTCACATCCATCCAGGCTAGAACATGTCCTGCTCACAATGATGGAAAATTTCTGCACTTCCATCCAGGCCGGAACCACATCCGCTCACAATGATGAAAGAACTATCTTCTTTTCACCCAGGATGGAACCACATCCTGCTCACAATGATGGAAGAAATCTGTTCTTCCACCCAGGCCGAAACCACATCCTACTCTCAATGATGAAAGACTCTCATCTAGGCAGGAACACATCCTGCTCACAATGATGAAATATTTCTGCACTTACATCTGACCTACTCGTCAGAAGGGCATGCACTCACATCTGACCTAGTAGGAACTGAATCCTACACCCTTGTCAGAATGGCCCCCAGTCCCAGACTGAGCTACCTGGTAATGGACCAGGTGCCTCCACTCTCTCGGAGAGTGGCAGTTGCCCTTACATCTGTCCTACTCGACAGAATGGCCAACACTCACATTTGACATGGGAGGAACCTAATCTTTTAGCCATGACACAATGGTTCAGCCATTACATCTGACCTGCTCGTCAGAATTTCTATGGGTCTCATCACTTTCCCTTGGAGGAAACCTTGATCTGGAGAACACCAAGCTTCTCCCTGAAGTACTCAAACTTCACTCTGGCTAATGGATTCATCAACACATCATCTATTTGTTCCTCCATCGCAACATACTGGAGCTTCACTGCTCCTCTCTGCACCATATCCCTGATATAGTGATACTTGATATTGATGTGCTTCGACTTGTCATGGAACACTGGATTCTCTGACAGCTTCACGCAACTCTGGTTGTCACAATGTATACAAGTAGCATCCAACTGGAGATCAAATATATCAGACAGTAGCTTTCGTAGCCATACTACCTCACAACTAGCTGAACAGGCTGTGACATACTCTGCTTCAGCTGTACTCAGTGCCACACAGGATTGCTTCCTGCTAAACCAAGAGATCACACCTGATCCTATACTAAAGAAACATCCTGAAGTACTCTTCCTGTCAATGGCACTGCCTGCCCAATCTGAATCAACATAACCCTCCAAGTTAATCTTCTGATTCGCATCGTACTTGAGTCCATAATCAATTGTACCGTTCAGGGACCTCAGAATATGCTTTGCAGCTATCAAGTGAACACTCCTCGGATCTATCAAGTACTGGCTCAAGGTGTTCACAGCAAAGCAAATGTCTGGTCTCGTGTTCGTCAGGTACATCAATGACCCAATCATCTGACAATACATCGTAGCATCAACCGACTCTGATGAAGCATCACTCAATAGCTTCAGGTTCGATGCCATAGGTGTGGTCATAATTTTGCAGTCCATCATCCCAAACCTCTTCAGGATCTCTACTGCATACTTCCCTTGTCCAAGGAAGATTCCATCTGTACTCTGCCACACCTCCATACCTAGAAAGTAATGCATCATACCCAAGTCCTTCATCTCGTACTCGGCAGCAAGCTTTCTCTTCGTATCGGCAATCAACCCATCTATACCTGTCACAAATAGATCATCTACATATAGTAGAAGCATCACTGGGTTGCCATCTTCAACCTTGTAATAAAGGTTGGAATCTGCTTTACTCTTGGTAAATCCCAAACTGGATAGAAAGCTGTCAATTCTGCTGTACCATGTCCTGGGTGCCTGTTTCAAACCGTACAGGGCTTTCTTCAATCTGCATACATGAGACTCTCTATCATGTGTCTCAAAACTGAGTGGATGTTCTACATACACTTCCTCTTCCACTACACCATTCAAGAAGGTAGTCTTGACATCCATCTGGTGTATCTTCCATTTCATCACTATGGCCAAAGAAAGTACTAATCTGATGGAAGTGTATCTGGCTACAGGTGAAAAGGTTTATTCATAGTCTATTCCTTCTTTTTGAGAGAAACCCCGAGCTACAAATCTTGCCTTATACTTTTCAATGCTACCATCTGCAGCATGCTTGATCTTGTAGATCCATTTGGAAGTTATAACTAACTTCCCGTCTAGTCTTGGGACAACGTCCCAAACATCATTCTTCATGATTGATTGGTACTCTTCGATCATAGCATCCTTCCATTCTTTCTGTTCTGCCACTTCTTCATAACTGGAAGGTTCTTTATTAATGAAATCACATAGTAAAGCTACATACCCGGAATTGGATCTGGTCCTCTTTCTTTCTCTGTGATTCTCTTCTGGAGCCCCATATCTTTTCACACCTTGGATAAGTTCTCGTATCCAAGCAGGTTTCCTCTTATGAGGATTCTTCTCCAGAGGTGGATCTAGAGGTATTTGTGGTTCTACAAATTCTCGATCTTCTTCTCAAGTTTCTTCATTCATGGTGGTATCATGAATTCTGGGTGCTTCTGCTTCTTCAGGTTCTTCAGCAAGTCTCTTTCTGGATTTGTTGTAAGCTGTGTCTTCATCGAATGTCACATTCCTGCTGATGTCAATATTTTTATATCCTGGGAAATATATTCTGTAAGCCTTCGAACTTTCAAAGTATCCCACAAATATGCCCTTCTTTCTTGAAGGATCTAATTTTGTTCTCTTCTCTTTTGGAATGTGTATGTACACGGGACAACCAAATATTCTGAAATGGCTGACTTCTGGTTTCTTGCCGGAGAAGACTTCTTCAGGAGTCTTGTTCTCAAGTACTCTATATGGAGTACAGTTCTGTACATACACCGATGTTCTAGCAGCTTCTGCCCAAAGATGCATAGGAAGGTCTTGATCATGAAGCATTGCTTTTGCAGCTTCCATGATAGTTCTGTTCTTCCGTTCTGCAACCCCATTCTGTTGTGGATTATAAGGAGTGGAAAACTCCCTCTTAATACCTGATTCCTTGCATAGCTCTTTGAATTCATTTGAAGTGAATTCTCCACCATTATCTGATCGAATGGTCTTGATCTTCTTTTCAGTATGGATTTCGATCAAGGCTTTGAATTCTTTAAACTTGCTGAATACTTCATCTTTGTTCTTCATAAAGTAAACCCATGTCTTCCTAGAAAAATCATCAATAAAAGAAACATAATATGCATACCCTCTTAGAGAGTTTGATGACATGGGACCTCATACATCGGAGTGGATGATTTCCAAGATTCCTTTTGCTTTGCTTTCACTGCTTGGAAATGTCTTCTTTGTATTCTTCCCTTTCGCACATCCTTTGCAGACCCCATCATGTTTTGCTTGAATTTCTGGAAGACCTTCGACAACTTTGCTTGCAATAGGTAGTGCTCTATAATGCACATGTGCAAGTCTTCTGTGCCAAAGTTCACTTGGCTCTACTGTGTCATGGACCAAATCTTGTTCTGGATGGCCCTTTAATTTGTATAATCCTCCTTCTTGTTCTCCAATTACTACTGCATCATCGATAGTCTTTCCTTTGGGCCACATGATGACTTGACCATCTATGAATGCAACCCGCATTCCCTTTGCATCCAATGCTGATATGGAGACAAGGTTCTTCTTCAGTCCTGGCACAAACAATACTTCTTTCATTGTTAGAGACTTACTAGAGTCTAGCTTATATGAATATTCCCCACTACCTTTTATTGGATATTGGTAGTCATCTCCTAGTTTCACCTTGTGAGGTGATTCATGTTCTGACAGTCTTACAAAGGATTCCTTGAATCCCATCATATGTTTGGAAGCCCCACTGTCTATAAGCAAATCATCACTTCCATGAGTAATGTTACCTGTGAGAGTTGATATCAGAACATATTCATCCTCGCTTGAAGAATCTTCACTTTCATATCTGGATCTCTTTCTGGATGGTTCATCATCCTCTGCAGCATGAGCATGATGTCTTCTTTTGTTGCTCTTCTTTACTATCTTCTGTTTGTTAGGACAATTCTTTGCAAAGTGTCCTGCTTCATCACAAGTATAGCATATGATCCTAGACATATCTCTTCTAGTATTATCTTTGTGAGTGTGCTTACCTCTGAAGTGATGAATTTTCTTTCTTGTTGACTTGGAGTGAGTCTTGGAGTGTATCGTGAGAGCTTGGTCTTCACTTCCCATCTTTTCTTCTCGAGCTGCTATCCGAGCTTCTTCTTGAGAGCACTCTTCCCATAGTCTGCTAAACTTGACTAACTTCTTCCTAGCATAGATTCCTTGAATGAAAGCATCCCATGACCTAGGAAGGCCATTCAAAGTAGTCATCACAATCTCTGCATTTTCCACTTCTTCATCAACAGCTTCTAATTATTCCTTGATCTGAGAAACCCTTGTGAAGTATGACTGGATAGTTTCTGCATTCTGAATCTTCACATTCTTCAGTTGGTTCCTCAGGGTCATCTTCCGATTGATGTTCTTTCCTTCAAACAATTTGGTTAGGGCATCAAACATAGCTTTAGGTGTCTTGAGAGAGGACACCCATGGGATAAGGTGATCCTTAATAGAATCAGCAATGATCCTCTTTGCCATAACCATATTCTTCTTATGTAAGGATTTTCCTCATCTTCCTCTAGAACTGGAACCTCCTCATGGATGTAGGAGTCTAATTTATTCTCTTCCAGGACCAAGGAGATCCTATACTTCCAAGCTCGGAAGTTTTCAGCTCCCTCAAGCTTTTCATCAAGCTAGGTATGATGAGACATCTTTAAATGAGAACCTCAAATGGAAATACAAAAGATTTTAGATCTTACCAGGTTCAAGATGTCAGATCTGAAACTTGAGCTGAAATCCTGCAGAGCTGGTTCAGGAGCAAATTAGGGTTTTTCTTTTCCAGAGTTCTGTCCACCCAAATGCCTTGAAATTTGTCCCTAACTTCGATTTTGGGGAGGAGATCAATCCAGGCCTGGGCTCACTGAAAATATCCTCTTCTGTAAAAAGCCCTAATTTTCGACCATAGTGACAGGTCCAACACTGAAAAAACCTCAGAATTGGATTCTGTTTCGACAGAAAGATGCGCCCTAAGGAGGAGAGTTGTTCCACCTTACTTTTGCTGAAAATCTATGGAGGAAGATCCACAAACTAGGAAGCCCTAGTTCCCGCAGCTACACAGTGTCTTCTTCTCAGGTTAGCTCTAATACCATGTTAGTTTTTCAACATTAACCTAGCATTATGTTAGGATCTTTACTGAGAGAATAACAAGTACATCAATCAAACACAAGAGACAATGAACACAATGTTTTTGATTGGGGAAACCATAAATGGAGAAAACCCCACAACTTCCTCAAAGATAGAATCGACACAAGATGTAAAACCCCAAAACAGTAAGATGCACTCCCAATAACAGTAGTCTTCTTCTTGTCTAGTCCCAGTGTATTTCCTTCCTCACTAATGCGCCACACTTGAGTGAGTGAGTGATGTGTGTAATAAATAGAGAGACACACTCTCTATTTATATTCTTTTTTTCACTTGAAGTGCACTCAATCATGTCGGCCTCACTTAACAATTACTTACTAGAGCCGACATCTCTAGTAGTGTCTAATAACCCTAGTGCCCAGAAACTGTGGGGACTTTAACAATGACTTGACATGACTTGTTTACATTATTAATCCTCCCGATCGGAACATCAGGGCATGACAACATGACTTAAATGCATAATAGATACATCCCAGAATAAACATCGGGTTACAATACATAAGATACATAAATGAATACATTCCAAAGTTACAAATACATCAACAATATAGAGTAAAAACGCGTACACGATTTGTTTAAGTATACCGTGCACG
>LPNX010960623.1:141126-198626 GCA_001517045.1 Pseudotsuga menziesii | reverse complement strand
CGCGTTTGGCTTTACTAAATCGCACACGCATTTGGCTTTACTAAATCGTGCTTGCTTATTGGTTAAATTCAAAAAAAATTCCCACCAAATGACAAGGCCGAGCCTCCATCCATGCTTTCATGGAATTCCTATGCCTATGTGTCTGCTTTGTACTTTGCTTCGGATTCAACATGCCTATGCCTTGGAGTATGAAAAACCATGGCTAATTCAGCATTATATCAAAATTTCCAATATGCTCATGTTTAGCGGTTTGTCTGATTATGCTGCACACCTCCATTTTTTATGAGATTTTAGAAACATAAATGGTTTTTTTTGCAGATTCTAAATATGTAAATTTTAACAAGAATACATCATTTTTTCTATTTTTTTCTTATTCATCTTCTGTCATCACTCCTCAACTCAAAAAACACACTGTTAGTGTTTTGTCCATATCTCTTTTGTTTCTCAACCATTTAAAAAAAAATTGTATGGTGCACTAAAGAACACCAACCTCTACATGCTATAAAAAACCCACTTCCAAATAATTGCATTAAGACGTTTAAATGCTGCACCCACAATTGACGTACCATTTTTGAGGTTTGATCTCTTAGATAATTAAAAACAAATTTAAAAATATTATTTTTATTATCGGAAAAATAGTCGTGCACTAGTCCTATATGTTCTCTATATGTATACAGGTTTTCGTAAGTTTATTCCATCATTTAGACTCTCAGACGCTACACCCACAAAAAGATATACCTTATAATTTGTCCCAAAAATAAAAAGTGCCCGTAAAAAAAAATCTAACTTGATATAGTTAACAACATTTTCAATAGAAAAAAATTATATATTTGGAAAGGTCATCCAATTTCCTACATTTCTTGTTTTTAACTGATCGCAAGATTCATTGTGTAAGTGTCTCAAAATATCCATGCAAGTTGATGGATGTCTGTTTTTTCAGTTTTGTATTGCATCTAATGTGCCAAAAGAGACCCTCAACTTCTTGCACACACCAATAAATTAATTAAACTTTTGGACAGAAAGAAATTATAACATATGGTTGAATTATGATGTTGGGTTCAAAAAAAAGCATCATAATATTTGAAACAACATAAAAAAACAATTGTTACATGTAGGAAAACTATATAATATAGTTAAAAATAACCTTGAAAGTTTGAAACTTGATATATCCTAGGGTAGAACCAAAACCCTAACCAACTTTATGTAAAAACATTGAAATCAAGACAATGTAGAAAGATCATACCATAAAAATAACCTTAAAACTTAAAAGAAAAATAGATTTAAAACTCCATAGCTTCTATGACCATGTCAATACCAAAAATTTAAAACTTAAGAAAATAGCTCTAAAACTCCAAAGCTTCTATGACCATGTCAATACCAAAAACTTAAAACTTAAGAAAATAGCTCTAAAACTCCAAAGCTTATATGACCCCAGCCCTACTCAATAAAGCATGAGCATAAAATATAAACACACTATAAACCCCAAAATGACATATCTAATATGTGACAACCTAAATGAAAATTTAATAATAATGTTGTTGAGTGTCATCCTACCTAAAATTGTCACCTCTCACCTCTTTCCTTAGCTAGCTCAACCCTATTGTTGTCGCCCCTCACCTCTTCTCCCTTCCTCCTTCCTCTCACCTTCACTTGCTTCATATCCTACCATAAGAGTTGGTGTCATTATGTCCTCCTCCCTTATAATACTACAATATTCCGGTCACCTCTTCTCCCTTCCTCCCACCTTCACTTGCTTCATATCTTACCATAAAAGTTGGTGTCATTATTTCCTCCTCCCTTATAATACTACAATATGACCTATAAATATGTCGTGTGACGCACTTATTTTATAAACTCGTGATTATGTAAGTTTGTGTTGAATTCAATATGGTTAATCCTCTCTTCTACGTTTTTATAAACGTGTTCACTCCTCGTACATTCGTTGTAGACTATAATTAATAAATTTAAAGATTTGGTCACTATATAGTTAGATTCTAACCTGTTTGTTTGCACTTGGCCGTGAATGCCATACGTTGAATAATTTGCGTTTCCTAGAAGCTTCATCCTAGAATTATAAACCTAACTTGAGACATCATGAATTTCATTGTCAAGCATTGGTTGGTTGTTGCCAACGTGCTTTCCATGCGTTATCAACATATGAACAAGGCTTTATCTCCCTACCCCTAATTAAAACACAGTTGACCAGCTCCATCTATTGATATATTCCTATTCTATTGTGTTGGGGGCCATTGAACTGGTCCATGGCTACTCCGGTGACGCCATTCCCAGAGAAAACTTGGTTACAGACAACCACTCAGAGGTAAAGTGGCCGCTTGTGATTCCATAAGTAGAAAATTGACGGATCACAAATCTGAACTTGTCGGTTCTAACTCCGACTGTGGGCAGGTTAATATACAAGACAGACTGTGTGCATAAGCACCAAAACTGGGACTGTTTCTCCCGCTTTATAGCAAAAGTCACAAACATTTATCTTAATTTATGGTAGCAGTTGGCGCCTTAATTTATCGGAGACAGTCGCAGGGCTTTTTAGCAAAAGTTACAAACATTTATCTTAACTTATGGATGTTGTTCTCATTGTATTAAAAAAGAGAAAATTTATCGGAGACAAGGGTAGGGTTTTAAGATTAAATAGGCCATGTCATGGTACTTGCTCAGAGGTTGTTTAGTTGGTTTAGGGTATATCATTGGTTAAGTTGTATGGATAGGGCACCAATCTTTAGCATGATTGGATTTTTTGGTATCAATTAAAACTATTTTACATTTTAGAGATATCATATCTATCATTTATTATATTTAATTGATATACTATTACTATATATAATTGTTTATTTAGAATTTGAAACATAATTTATCTGTTACTTATTCTCTATAGGTAGTTATAATCACCCGTTGTTTCATTGTTTATGTATTATATATTAGTTATAATTATTTGTTTATTTAAAATTTGGAATAGTGGCCACAAAATCAATTTATATATTACACTTATTTCATGTTTATTACTACACCCCAAATTATAAAATATAAATACCTATCTATATATAGGTATAATCACCTACACCTCCAACCAGTTAGGTATTCTGTTTTGCATATATAACAACATGGTCTATATTGTCTGCACTATTGTCTGTGTGCAAGCATAAGCACAAAATTGGTACTTTCTCCCACTTTATCTCAAAAGTTACATACACTTATCTTAATTTATGGTACCAGTTGGCCCCTTCATTAATCGGAGACTAGCACAGGGCTTTAACTTTTAAGAATAAATAGGGCGTCTCGGATACTTGCATCTCGGATACTTACCAAGCGTAGGCATCGATCAGCTAGTACTTGGAGATCCGCGGTCATTTGTTTGATATCAGCGAATGAATAGCAATGGAACCACCAACAGTCCTGGAGCCTCGAATAGTCAGCCTACATACATCATGGTATTAGCGGTTGCAGCCATGGTTGTAATGAGCGTATGCTTGCTAGCCTTAATCGTTTTCTTGCGCTGTCGAATATGTCTGATTGAAAATATAATTCCAGACGACGGCAGGGATGCTAATCACCAGGCAAACCGTGAAGCCGGTACGAGAGGAATCGACGAGGCGACGTTGGATTCATATCCAAAGATGTTATACTCGGAAAAAGGATTCCGATCATCCAAATCTGTGGAAGAACCGGGGGACAAGGGTTGCTGTTCGATTTGCCTCGGCGATTACAGAGAATCGGAGATGGTGAGAGTGATGCCTGATTGCGGTCACATGTTCCACGCGATTTGCATAGACCAATGGCTTCGCCGCCATGCCACATGCCCCTTCTGCCGAACTTCGCCACATATCCCCGCGGCCCCTGTAGCAGAATTAGAACCCGCTCTGACCATTGTTTCACAACCCTAGACGACGTTTCATATAAGAACTGAGGGAATCGTAGACATGGCCGCCATGTGCAGCGATCCGGGTGATCAACGGCCATCCGTTTGTATATATACAGTTTCCTGTAATGGGAATTTCTCGTGCTTCTTGGTTTGCGTTGTCTTCGTCTCCTCTCTCAGATGAAGATAGGTGGTTTTTGTTTTACGACTGTAAATATATGTACAAGCTACTTGTAATGAAAACATACTGCTCCGTACTTCTCAGATTTGACTGCGCATACACCTCCCTTCCCAATCTCCTGTTCTCAATTTTATCAATGAAGATGGATTCACTGCATAATTCTCTCGCTTTCAACGATTTATTCGTTTTACTTTGTTGCAGAAATCGTCTTACTTTGTTGCTCATAAATCAGGAAATGAGTCTTTCGTGCTTTTGACATTACGAATGATGCCATTAATTATTTTCCATTTTTATTTAACTTCAATGTGGTATAACCGGGAACCACTCCTGGCTTTTAGGAAATTTGTTCTCGAAGTTGGGAATTTTCAGCAACTTAGTAAAAAAATTTCAATCCAGCTGAAACTGTTTTTGATTGTTGAGAACTTTTTGGTAACTGTTATTTTTTGGAATTTTCATTCATTTATAAGAGCCATGGTAGTTGTTAACAACATTTTTAATATGACTATACATATACATGGTTGATTTTGTTTTTTTTTATAAAATTAAAGGTTTTTCTTTTCATAAAGACCATAACAGGTTGTGCGTTCTGGATATCGTTCTGGATATCTTAGGTTAAGTCTTGTTTAGATTTTTTACAAAGCTTGACTTTAGCTTTTTGGTTGAAGTAATTGAGTGTATTTAATATTATTGTCTTTAGTGTATTTAGTATTGTTGATAGGTTTATTGTACAATATCAACGAGTCTAATGGTTAAAAACATGTGTTTATTCTTAAAAAGTCACATGTTCAAATCTGAAAAGTAATACATCGAACAATAACATTAAATACATTGCAGTATGCATATTAAATACTAATTTTTAATCTCCAAACTATTCTGATAAATAGTGTTATACGCATGAATAGAAGTTGATTAGTATCTTTGCAAATTGATACAATACCTCGCAATTATAGTAATTTAATTTCGAAGGAACCATTTATCTGTGTGTAATACATAAAAATATTGTTCATGACCAATGAGTAGAAATTGAGTAGTGTCGTTGCAAATTGGTACACTACGTGGGAATTAAAATAAATTAATTTTAAAGAAACCAGTTGTCTCACGCAAGCTTCCGTGGATTAATTTACATACATAAGAAACGATTCGGAAGCTTCAAGCTGAATGGCACAAGATCCATAGTTTGTCTTATCTTTGAAAAGAACGTAACAACTCAATTTGAAAAACATTATTTTTCATATACGCCATCCAATTAATTTCGGAATAGCATGCAGTAGTTCGATAAATGGTTTAAGCCGAGGGTTGGTAGATTCCCAGAGGACCTTGAAAATATATCTGTTCAGTTAATTCCATTTCGTGCATTATTTATACCACCCGGGTGTTTCCATCCTTTTGCCCGTTATGTGGCACACCTCTCCATATAACAACAGGAATTAAAATTCGATTTGATCGACGCAGCATGAGATACTCGCCAAAGGAGACCTCTCCTTTATTAAATATGATAATAGTTTAATGGGCTGAATGTGTGATCTCATGCTCATGCCCTTCTTTTAATTAAATATGATAAAAGTTTAAGGCCATGATTCCCTCTATCAAACGGGCGAGGAGTAGTTGACTTTGCTCCATCCAAATCAAAATTTGGATTTAATTGCATTGGGAATGGTATTATTGCCTTATAATACACCGGAAATAATATTATAAGGTTCCTTGTAAAAGTTTGGATGGAATTTTATGAATGGTACCATTTCGATGGAGTATAATATCATAAATTATTTTGGATGTAATATTAAGAATATAATATTCCGTAACAACCATATTATAATATTATTAGCTTATGCATATAGTTTGTAGATAGATTAAGTGGTAGGGATTATATGGTTTAGAGATAGCAATGGAATGAAAAACAATTTGGATTTTTTTTAATTCATCATATTATTTTAGTTAAATGTGTTCAACTTTGAGTTATCCATGCCCACGGGGGTTCATTAGCAACGCAATATCATATGAGGTCCATTCATATTGTTAGTTTGAATACACTTAAAAATCTCAAAACTATATTTCCTTGTATTAAGGAGTCAAGGGGGTTTTAAAATTTGACATAGTAATATAAATATTTGGGGTTATTTTATTTTTGTTCTTTGAGAAATAACATTCAAATAATAGGATGGATTCATATATATAGCTTCTTCTACATATATTTGAAGACAGCCTTTAGACACCTGTTGTAATGACTCTCAAGCTCTAAAGTAACAAAATCATCAAAAAGTACATGCATTGAATTTGTCAATTGTGAACAATATTCTTCATGTACATATACATATACATATATATATAATCCATTAAAGTAACCATTGTTTATAAAAAGAACAAATGGTCTTGTTATATGGGAATGCTTAATTTATTTTAAGAATTTAGGTAGGAAATGAAGAGCATGGACTCTAATTTTGGAAAATTTTGGACTTGTATAGATAGGGAAATGAGATTCACTTGCCCTCGAAGAATTTATGTTCACTAAACTTGGAATAATTTAATCATAAGAAGATATATGCACATAATTTATCCAAACAATAAGAGTGTTAGTTTACCATATTTAAGTGTGCATGTATTAAAAATTACATACAAATACCTTAAAAATAATAGAAGAATTAAATGTAACTTAAAATAGATTACAAATTAGTTAAATTTCAATTAGTTTGGATTCCTTCTCTTCTTCAAATAAAAAATCTTCCTGAAACATAACAAATTTTCCTACTCCATTCATACAATTGGAAAAACTTGTACAATGTTAGCTCTCAACTCTTCTTTCTTGAGTCATGCATCCTTCTTTGTGCCATGAGAAAATCTAATCCAACATTCAAACTAGATATAACCCAAGAAAAGGAAACTAAATGTTGTTAATTCCCTTGATTGCAAGAATAAATGTAGAGGAACTCGAGGCAATTCATTGCATCTTGTGAATGACCCAAATCCAAGATATGCACATGATCATATGGTGTTATTGGAAAGTAATAGGATTTTTCTATGTTTGTTTGGATTCAAACATCAATGATGTTTGTTTTGATAAGATGGTAGGGAAGTCCATCCATGAATGGGTTTCTACTTTGCATTTTTATGGCGTTTAATTTATTAAGATTATAGAAAACATGAGCTCTCTATGGCTATACTTGTATTTACATGATATAAATTTGGTAGATTGGCAGGTTGTGGTGTGAAACATATACAATTGTCATCTTTTCTAAGCACTGCGGTCACTGTTGGACTATCGGTAATTTACATTCTTTGTTAAATTGATATATTGAGTGGGTTTCCTTTTATGTATTTTTCCTTCGTTGTTACTATTTCGTTGATTCTTTCACTATCTAACACTACAAATTGATCAGCCACCCCTGTTATCCCGGTGGGATCATTATTAGCATTATACTGTTATTTAATTTAACATCATGTTCGCTGATACTAATATGCATTAGGGATCTTGTTTGTTACCACTTGGTAATATGATATAAAGGGGTTATTAAAAAATGGTTAGTAAAAATGGATACCTACAATATTTGGTGAAACTAGGTGCTTTATTAATTGGAAATGTATATCGGGAGCGGGGGCTCAAAATACAATTTTAGGTGGAATTTTCCAATATTCAGTGAAATTAGGGATATTCTTTGATATCCTACAAATGATCGTGCTATGTAAAAATTTCACTGAGTGAGCCCCTAGTGTCTGTAACATCCCTAAATTTCATAAGTAAATAAAATTTCCATTTACCATGTGTAAATGTAAAAGTTGTAGGAAATAATTCCATGAGATGTTATACTTCATAATCCTTCTATCGTAGTGATAATGGTTTTACTAATAAACTGCAATTCATGTGCATATGTTTAAATTTTATCATTAACAAGCTCCATTTTATGACCCTTTTGTCGATATTACGTCAAACATTCTCGTTAATACTATTTTGTGCCAAACATTGATTTTAGAACTCTGTTGGTCGTAATGTCATAAAATTGTTTTCGTTCCTTTTTCCTTTGTCCTACTTATGAGTTACGAAGGGAAAGGTCACAACCTTACTTAGCCTTAAAGGCTAACGCATGAACCTTCAATTCGCTTGTGCAGGTGAAAGGGATCACACCCTCATTTTCACTAAAGAGACAACTCCTAACTCCAAGGTATTTCAAAACCTAAACAAGCACGGTGGGACATCAAGGTTTGTAAAACCTACCATACTATAGACTATACTTATGTTCTAAAAAATTCAACTACAAGTTACAAATTAAAAGGCACTATATAGAAGTGCAAAAAGGAATTCAAAAGCAAAGTAAGCTGACACGTCAAGGTCGACGTGACAAAAAGTAAAGGTACGAGATACATATTGAATGCTTCTCAATGCAAGCCATGTGGGTGCCTTCACTTCGCCAGCTGTCAGTCAAGAGACTTGAGCAAAACACTAAGGGTTTAATGTTTTTTTAAAAACTGTGGATCTTGTCTCAGAATCCTTGTTCTGTTGTGTTTTTCTCTATGGAGCTATGTGGGTTTATTTATTTTCTCCGCTATGTAGTTTTGAGGGCACTTCTAGAGGTGGAGGAGTTGATTTGCTTGGTCCTCGATGCTCTTTCTCCTTACCTGTACCCTCATGAATTTTGTTGGTGTTGTTGATTATGTTTGTGGGAAGAAGAAGCTTTCATAAACAGGTATAGTCTCCTCTTACTCATGATGAACAATTTTTTTCTTATGTCATAGATTGAATTCATAAGCTACATTGTTTAAATTCCGATTTTGCGTGTGCAGGAGGGTTCCAGATGCAAGCTCTACAACTACCAGTTCTTAGTTGGATGTTGCGCTAAACAAACCTTACAGCTGGGTAACTCTTCTTGGCTCTTTGTGTCTCTTTGGTTGAACCTCCATGGCATGTTACACCTTTTTTGAAAGCATTGGGGTTTCATCTATGCGCTTGTTCGTTTATGTCGAAGTGATAACGTTCATTTGGTAATGAACTTAATACTGTAATGATATTTTACTTAAATCTATAAGAACATGTGAGGATTCAATATTGTAACCTCACTTATTTAAATATCGATGCGACTGTGTATACTTTGGTAATTTTATGAACTTGGCAATGTAAAGGATTTCATCGATTGTGGAGTCATAGTGACTATGCCACTATTTTAACATAATTCTATCGCATATTTGCTACTTGTTTTGATAATGTAAAAGTTTATGTCTTTGTAAAGACCCGTGAGGGATACCTATAATGCCATGTTTAAATTTACCAATACCGTAGCATGGTTTGTTTGTTCATCATTGCGACTATGTACATTTTCTTTTCCCTATACTTGAATATCAACTTTGTTTATCATTTTTAATGTTTGCAAAATAGGTGGCTATGAGAGGCTTACTTTCTTGTTTGGTTTAGAACATAGTCGTATGGCCATCTTCAGTTACATTTATTATTTCTTAAATTGGCAATGGCTTTTAGGTTTGAATAGTAACCCATGTGGGATTTGAATCCATCTTGAATTTTTATGGTTCAAAGTGTTTGTAACACTATACGGTGGCATTTATCTTATTGCATTAGTTTTCTTTGGAATGAAATCCATGGGCTAATAGCGCCACTGTAAATAAATTATTACTATTTTTCTATTTATGAATAATATTCTAAGAGTAGCCTTTGAGGCCTTACATTGTATTCATGAATATTTATCGTAGATTTTATAGTGTTATTTATTTGAAGCATTGATACCGGGCCATAGGGACGTATATATAGTTTCCTTATAATAGCTCTCTTAAATACTCTAGGCCGTGAGGCCTTTATCTGGTTCCCAGTAAAAAGGTTTAGTTGTTCATAGTTTTGTTTTGCGCTTTTACAGAAGTAGTTAATCTGTAGACTCAAGAGGTTACAACTGTGAAGCCTTTACCTTGTAATGTATGTTGTTGAGGAGAGGGTTGTAAGGCCTCTGTTAATAATAACTACTGTTTTAAAATAATTCTTGTATAAGTTTTGGTGAGATCCTGTAAAGGATTTTACACCTACTTTAAGTTTTATAATATTTAATATTTTAATGTATTATTAGCAAACCATAAGGTCATAGATAATTTTCCATAATCGTTCTATTACAGAGTCTAAGCGGTGAGGCCGTTTTCATTAATGAAATGTAGAGCCACAGTTTTGAAGATTTAAACTCCACTTAAATGATAATATTGTTTTCTAAAACAAAATCACTTAAGCCCTAAGGTTGTCTGTAGTTTTCGTCTGTAAGTACTTGTCTTGCAGATAACAATACCAATTCGATTCCTAGCTTGTGAGAAGTGTTGCAGCCTATCGATAAACTCAATTTGGCATTAAAGTTTTTGTCTATTTAACGGTATCTAGGGTTTGATTAAAAAGGCTAGAACTCATCCCTAGCACATATTGATATTAATAAAAAACAAAGATTACAGTGTAAGGTTTTAATCGAAACAAGGTGAATTATTTAATGTTTCCAGTTCGAAGTTTTTAAAGCTATAAATCTTGAACTATGCATAAACACATGTATACATAGTATGCTCTTTATTTTAGGTTCAAATCCTATATATATTTAGAAATACACACTGTTTAGGTTAGTTTAAGGAACTATCTAAGAGTTCTATCTTTGTTACGATGTTTCATCCTTATAATCCTTGTAATTATATATATATATATATATATATAATCTCTGTGACAAATTTCTTTGTAAGACTCCCGAGGTCTTACTAAATTCTAAAAAATTAATTACTTAAAACCTAGACTAACAGAGGGAATACTTTTAGTACTAGCATTTTAGTAGTTTGTAAAAGATAAGGTAGAAATACTGTAGAAATAATCTAAATATTTACAAAGAGGAAAGAAAAACATTATTTAGGCTAAGAAAATACTTTAGGGGAAATACTAAAGCAAATAAATTTAACCCTTCATTTGAGTAAACATAAATGTAATTTTTCTAATAGTTTCCAGACATAGAGTTCATAACATATCCAATCATTTCAATTAAATTTACTGAGCATATTGTAAATAAAGGTATAGATTCAGAATTAAATAAAAATTGAACCTCAATAATATGTAGAAGGGGACAACACCCAAAGGAGATTGGTCCACCTAACCTTTTCCTAGAGTAGCCAAAGTTACTTGCTTAGGACCCTCGAGCCTATTCAATGAACCACTAGGAAGAAGCTCTCTTAATATATCCCACACAACAAACTTGTTGCAACTTAACCCTCAGTAGCCGACTTAACTCAACAATTCTACTTTAGCTATCCCCCCATCAAATTCCTTGTTTTCTTGAATTTTCACTTTGCAACAGTCACAAGGTTCATTCACTTAGAAATCATACTGAGTAGTGAGCCTCTTGCTCAATTTGATGGTATATATAATATTTCCTAGGTATTTGGGTCAGTTTTGGAATTAAATGAGCCACCAACTTAGTCCCCCTCTCTCAAGGAAAATGACCACAATTTTAGGCATTATGCTTCCTGCAACAGCTAGAAACTGAATTGCTAGTGCTAACACTTGTCAACCAGCCTTCTACAGCTGCTCATTCCTCCTAGTGGGTTAGTGAACACTCATTTAATAGTATCCCTTAGATAGGTGTCTCTTCTACTTAATTATTCATTTACAGTCATCCTTGACCAACTTGGTTATAAACCTTTACCATAAATTTAACATAATGTTTTTTCTTAAATAAATAAAAAATATTTATTTTTAAGTTCTGGGTGTGTTACAAACACCCCCCTTAAGCTCAACATTGTCCTCGATGTTTCTTAAGTTATTCTGATTCTCCCCAGAATAGAGCCAGATATACCACCCGCATATCTATCTCCAATTACCAGATTGCTTCATCTGGACTAAGGTGTTTCCATTTCACATTTACCTACCCAATGGTGCAATTCCGGAGAAATTTTTTCCTCTTGTTAAGAATATAGTTCATTTCCATCAAAAAAATCCTTATGGTTCTACCTGAATCACATTCGAGTTAATCACATGAGTATCATCATGTACATACTTTTTCAAAATAGAAATATGAAAGACATTGTGTATTCTAAGATTAGGTGGAAAAGCTAACTGATATGCTACTGGCCCTAGTTGTGCCAATATTTCAAACGGTCCGCAATAACTATTGATATATTTGTAACTCAGAATGTATTCACTTGTATATTTTATATTCTATTTCATTGTACCCCGATGGAGATGTTTGTTCCTCTTATCGGGAGAGTCATTAATATAATAAAGTCATGTAAAGTCATTGAGGTTGTAACAAACATAAAATAGGATAATAATTAAATAATTAATAATTGGGTTAACTGAGTTAGGTTATGAAATGAGGTGTCTCCTCAACATTAACTGCCCAAGCCATATTTAAGGCAGGGCCACCATTTGTAATATATCATCTCTTATCTTATTATTAATATATATTTGTCTTATGGCTTATCTAATTTACCAAGTCTTTTGGTGAACTCATTGTGTGAGCGAATAATTATTAAGCTCATTTGGTATCAGAGTGGATTCGCTCCTTCGGCTTGAGCTCAGATTCAGCTCTTCCTACCCCCTCTCATCCCCACACTACTATTTCACCACTCCCATACATTTCTGCCTCACTGCCCATCGCTGATCCACTCCAAATCGTTGCTCCTTTCCACTCCCCTCTTTCCCCAAAGTTGGTCACTCTCAGCTCCAACACCACCATCCTGCATTGTTCCAACTCCACATTGCTTCCCTTTCCCGCATCCACGTTGTTCCTCTCCCCTATGCACTTTACAACATCCGCTAACCACACCACCACCATAGCTCATAATTACTCCCCCATCAACCGTTCATCTCCTTGCTGCTCATGGTGCGCACTCCTCCACTGACTCTCAAACTCCTCCTCACCATCCTAGGATCCCTCTCGCTGATCCACCGTCACAGCAGGCATTTAAACCCCACCTGCGCTCCTCTCTGTTGTCAGCTGCCACTTGCATGCCACCTCCTACAAATGCCTTTGCTTCCCCACATTCATCCACCTTCCTCTCTCACCCTCACGCTGCTCCTCAACCTAGTCCGCAATCACCTCCATTGTGCATCCATCTTCCGATCCACTGCTCCACCTCCACCTTCAACAGTGTTCCATGTTGCTCCTCCTCTGGCCTCCTTCCTCCCATCGCCTCCATCATGCATCCATATTCCCTTCCGTGCTATACCTTCGTGCTACCTCACTCTCACCTCCACGACGACCTGTACAAAAAAAAAACAGACAAAAAATATTATAATATAATATTTATTTTTAATATAATATTATAATATAATATAATATTAATTTCAAATATATTATAATAAAATATTTATAAAAAAATCAAATTTATATTTAATATTATAATATTTGTTTAAAAGAAACTATATACAAACTATTATATAGTTTATAAAAAAAAGAATTATAATATTAATTAATTAATTAATTAATATATTATTATTCAAATTTTGCCTCAAAAGCCAAAATAGCGTTCTACAAAATTCCATGGCATCTTACAGTAAGAATGACAAATTCATAAACCTCCTTGAGAAAATCCTTAAGGATATGGATGAAATAAAGAAATCTATTGACGAAACGTTTAAAGAAAATGAAGATGGATGTGAAAATCACGTAGAAGAAGCCACCCAAGTTGATGAAAAAAAGGAAGATAGAGTAGGCCGGTATGTCATCCCCGATGAGAGTAATGGCATCAATCAATATAACATGCAGTACAAAGATATAACATACCCTAGTAATAAGGGAATTGACAACAAAATAATTGACAAGGAGAAGGATGATCCTGACCAAGATTGTGATAAGAGACAAGCTGATGTTTCTAAAAATAAAGATGATCAATGCTGCAACAAAAATGTCACAATCACAAACACACGAAAGATAGATATCATCACAAAGACGGCTATAAAAAACATCATGGGATGCAACTATAATATCTATCAGACACAAGATAAGATCGGTGTTCTTATGAGCATTATAAGCACAAGGAGCCCGTTCAAGGGAACTGGCACAAAATGTGTTGGGGATAACAACACAAAAATAGTTAAGGTCATAATTTATGTTGAGCATGTTCAATTGATGAAAAACATAGTTAAAAGAAGCAATCACACAAGTAGAAAAAGCGTAAACAAAACTTCACCAAGTTCATACTTATTGCAAATACCAAGACATAATAATCAAAATGAGACAATGGTCGTAATCAAAATCGCACCTCTCAAGTGTTTAGCGTGACAGAGCCATAATAAAAGATGACATTAGGAAATACTCGAGCTTTGAGGACAAAGCTCCCTTAAAGGGAGTGACAATGTAATGGACATAAATGAGAAAATAATTAAATAATTCATAAGTTAGGTTACTATGAAAGGAGGCGTCTCCTCATCATGAATGTCCAAGCCATATTTAAGGCCAAGACATCTTTTTAAATATTCATCATCTAAATATTATTCCTATTTACTAATAAACATGATAGTTGGATACGATTATTAAGGGATCAATCGGACTCAATTTGTCCATTTGGTATCAGAGCCTCACCGTTCCTTGGGCCTCACTGAGTTAGGGTATTAGCCATCATATTGAGAGTTTCTCTCATTTCTGGGCTTTGACCAAACCAAAGTCCCCTAGCCATCTACACAAAAAAAAAAATTATAAAAAAAAGAAAAAAAAATCAAAATCAGATGCATCCTTCACACGCTCTCCCTTCAACCTTCCTCGCTCACACCAGTGTGTCATCCCTCATGCGACCATCTCTCCTCTTATCCCCATGATTAGCTGTTGCTCCTTTCTCCCTCACGTCACTGCAATCCACCATTGCCTCACTACCCATCCTCGCGTTGTCACTACCTTCTGTGCACGCCTCATCCATCCACCACACCCTTCGCCATCTCCCATCTTCCACCTCATCCCTCTACACCCCTGCTCCACATCACCTCCATCTTCGTGGATTGCTCAACGCCCAGGCCCTGGTTTGCGTCCAATCGACGCTTCTATTCCACCCTTCACCCCCTCCATTCCTTCCACCACTCTCCCCCACTTCTCCCCATCTTCTAGCACTCCTAGCTCCTTGTCCCTCCACGCTCTGTCGCCTGCACTTTCTCCACCCTTGCACCCCTGTCCACTCCCTTCGTACTCTTCCCTCCACGTTGTTGCCACCGCCTCCTCCTCCTACCACAATCAACTCCAACTCCTTCCATGCTCTTCCCCGCACGCCCTGCTCTTCGTGCCTTCCTTTCTCTTCCCTCCACGCTGGCACCACCGCCACCACTGCCTCCTCCACCACAACCAAACCAAAAACATTATATATATTTTTTAATATAATATAATATAATTATATTAAAAATTATATATATAATTACTATATTTTAAAAATATTAATATTATTGTTATATATAATAATTTTTCTAAAAATATTAATAGTAATATTATTAATTATATGATTAATAATTATTATTATTAAAAAAAGAAGAGGAAAAAAATTACAAAGAAATAATATTATTATTTTATTAAAATAATAATTATTTAAAAAAAAGGAATTAAAAAGGGGATAAAAAAAAGAAACAAAGAAAACAAATAGAAGAAAAGAAGTAGTTCGAGACTATCTATCGTTGGAGAAGTCAATTCAAAGAAAGGCCATTTATCACTAAAGAAGTCAAGATCATGGAATCTAGTTTGCAACTACAAATAGAGAAATTAGAAGCCAAGTTAAAGCGTTATCGAAGAGAAAATGAAGAATTACAAGACACAAATACGAACTCAGAAGTAATAATTAAAATATATGAGATGCAAAAAGAGCTCAAGGAACAAAAAAATTTCGACCAAAAAAATCATATAGAAAAATTAGCTGTCCAAATTGAGAAATTAAAAGACGAAAACGATTTTAATCAAAGATTGAAAAATTGAGATATAAACAAAGAAATAAAGGATTACAAATCGGAAATAAAACGGTTGAACAAAATCGTTAGCGACAAGGATGAAGAGCTAACGCAGATATGACATAAATCAGAAAATCAAGAATCAGTGATCGATCAGTATCGACAACAGATAAAAGTTCTTCAACAACAAAATGATGACTCTAAAAATAATCATAAGTTGGAGATCGCAAAAAGTAATAAAACACTATCCAATGATTTCGAAGAAATTTTCAGATTAAGGAATCATAACAAAACACTAGTCACGAAAATTAAGAAGTTGAAAAATAGTCGAAAGATAGAACAATCTACGTAAGACATGGAAGGGAAACTTCTAGATAAGCAGGAAGAAAATAGTTGCATCAAAATTCATAACAAATATCTTGAGGAACAACTTAAGAATCCTGTAGATGACAGAAAAGCGCAAGTAGAAGTGATTAAGAAGTTTCAAAATGATTACGTGTAGTTGGAAAACAAGTTGGAAAAGATACAGAATGAAACCTTAAAACCCCAAGGAACGAAAATACAACTTCCAAATCACATCAATGCTCAAAATACGACACTCATAAAATAAAATGACATTGTGAAAATTCCCTATTGACACTCCAACCATAAAAATCGAAATTCTAAAAAGTGGGAAATATCGGAAGATAATGATACTAATATGATTAAAGCTCCTGACGACAGATTAGTAGGGAATCCCAACAGTCAACAACAAATAAATTTAGGATGGATTGACCCATCCACATATCAAAAGTTATGCTTTATACTTAGCAGTTTGTATCAACATGTTTCATCAACCACAACATCACAAAGAACGACACGACAACATTATAAGGCTTTAAGGACAAAGCCTTTCTAAAGAGAGTGGAAATGTAACAAACATAAAATAGGATAATAATTACATAATTAATAATTGGGTTAACTAAGTTAGGTTATGAAATGAGGCGTCTCCTCAACATTAACTGCCCAAGCCATATTTAAGGCAAGGCCACCATTTGTAATATATCATCTCTTATCTTATCATTAATATATATTTGCCTTATGGCTTATTTGATTTACCAAGTCTTTTGGTGAAATCATTGTGTGAGCGAATAATTATTCTGCTCAGAGGTTAACCCTCCGTTGTAATTTGGGGCAATAGTCCCCACAGTTGAGGGGTATCAGGGTTATTAGACTCTCCTAGTGAGGTTGGCCCTCTAGAGTAACTGTCAAGTGGAAAACTAGTCACAAATAGAGAGTGAGACTCTCTATTTGAAACATACACTCACTCAATTGTAGTGCATGAGTGAGAGAGGAGGAGCTCACACAAGTGAGAGAAAAAATAGTTGTGGGAGATCATCTTTGTGTTTTTGGGTTGTACTTTTTCTATTGGTGCTCATTCTATCTCTCAGGAAGTTGCAGGGTTTTCTCCTTTATGGTTTCCTGGAGGAAAACTCTTCGTGTCTCTTGTCTCTTGTGATTATTGCTCTACATGTTATTCTCTCATATAATATGCTAGATCATATTGATTAAATGATAAAAATATAACATGGTATCAGAGCCAACTTGAGAAGAAGACACTATGTAGCTACAAAATCTAGGGCTTCTTACTTTTTGGGTATCTATCCACAGATCATCAGCAAAAGGAGGCTAGGCTAACTCTCCATTGAAGGGTGCATCTTTTTGTCGAAGCAGAATCTGATTCCCAGTATTTTTAGTTTTGAAATATCACTGATGCGGAAAATTAGGGATTTCTCTCTTCGTCAAAATTGAAATTTAGAGACCAAGATCGAAGTTTTTGGTTGGGTAAAACTCTGGGAAAGTAAAACCATAATTTGACCTAGGACCAGAAAATCAACATTGCAAAACATTAGCTCCATATCTAGTTCAAGAATCTAAAATTGGTAAGATCTAAATATATTTTATTTCCATTTGAGGTTCTCATTAAAATATGAATGAGATAAGTTTCATTGTATAGCTGAAATACAACTTCAATGGCAGCTAATGCAAATTAGGGTTTCATGCATGAAAACCCTAAATTACTAAAACTAGTAGTTTTGGTACATTCACTATATCTCGATATTGGAGAAGGATTAGGAGTCAAAAAATTTACAGGCCAAATATAAATTCTTGATGTACTCTGTGTAAAAGTTTCCACCTCAGATTCGCTATATTATGGGAGATATGATTCCTCTGAATTAGAGTTCCAGGCTCTCCCATGATTCATCCCTAAACAAGACACCTTGGGAGAATTGTTATATCTTGGGCTACAAAGGTCTAAATGAAGTTTATCAAGATTTTCCAGATAGGGAATGGACTCTACTTTCTGTGGTAAATGTTTCAGACCCCGATAATTAAACAATTACATGTGGAAGTATGTATAAGTTTTCTATTCTGAATAGTCTTGAAATAAGTCACCTTTGGAAAACGTGCATAATTCCCAATTGGTGAAACCAATTCTGCTCTAATATGCGGTGTTAGAAAGAGGATAGACATGGATACCTCAATGTAAAGTTTCTGACATAGACGAGTAGTAATTGAGGAGATACTGCAGAGACAATATTAGGCATTTATGCAGAAGAAATTGGAAAACTAGGTATTCCTGTTCGGGGAGTTTCCCTCCACTATTTTCATAAAAGGAGTACATTGGACAACATGCCTAGAAGATACCCATCTTTTTATATAGTCCAAAGTTTGAGATTCCAATTTTTAAAAATTAGGGTTTCTCTGGCAAACCCTATATTAGCCAGCTTCAAAACCAAGACAGACACCTCAAATCGTAAGAAAGGTCTAGGAGACACAGGGAGATAAGGCTAAGGTTAGAGCCAAGAGAATCATTGCAGATTATATTAAATATTATATCATCCCTCATGTGACACCAAAAGGAATTGTTTGATTCTATGATGAAGCAATCGAAGAAGAATAAGATATTGTTATAACTACCTTGAATGGCCACCCAGGATCATGGGATTCATTCATTTGAGGAATGTATGACAAAAGGAGGTGATTACCTTCAGCAGACGCTGGGAAGAGTGCACACAAGAAGAAGATCGACTCATAGTAAGATAAAAGAATATGGGAGCAACTGAAGATCAAGCTCTCACGATTCAAAGAAAATCCCTCAAGCGATGAGGAATATGAAGGACTCAATTCTTGAAGAACCTCTTATCCATATTAGCATTTGGATAAGAAATGATGATGTCATGAATGAAGAAGATGATGAAGTTGAAGGCTCAAGAAGGAGTCTACCCATGAAACTGTTAGGATTATTAATCCTCCCTTGACCATAATGTCTATTAGATTATATTTTCCTAACTTAGGAACCTTAATTCATTATTTGGGTCCACTAGTACCATTGGGTCCACTTGGCCTAATGGGTCCACCTAGATCATTTATTAGAGTGTGGGGAACACTGCTAGAGGTTAACTTCCACTTACTACATGTGCATTCATCAGTTTTGGCACCTCCTAAACTAATCCCTACATTTTATGAGAAACTAGGAGTCCAGGCACCAACCTCCATCAATTAGGTGGAGTTGGAACTAGTTAGTCTTAGTTAGCCCATAGTTACATTTAGTTACTTCACAATCAATTAGCTAGCACTAGTAATGCATGAATAATGCATTTCTCCATAGGGAGAAGTGCTTTTCCTACCTACCACACTCAATTGCACTGAGTTAACTAGTTGTAACTGATTGATTGATTTGTTGGACATTAGGGAGTTTATATTTGGACTTGGAATTTTTTAGTTACTTCACAATCAGTTAGCTAGCACTAGTAATGTAGGGCTAATGCATGGTTTCATGGGGAGGACCATTTTTTTCTATAGGTACCACACTCAGTCACACTGATTTAACTAGCTTACACTGATTGATTGAGTTATTGGACATCAGGGAGTTGATCTGTTGGACTCCAATATTGATTAAGAGACCATGAGTTAGAGATTCAGTTAGATACAATCAGATCCACTTGGTAGATTCTAATTTCTACCTAATTCATTTGAATTCTTCCTATTTGTAACCTATTTTACATTGGATTTATTATTGTGAATAATACTGTAAATTCCTGAGCAATACTTGTCTGTTTCCTGTGTGGTTTGTTTTGTTCGGTTTGTATCTTCACTCTCCATTATTTTGCTGCAAACATTATTAGAAATATCTTCTTGAAGATATAAATGGAAATCAAATTCTAATATTGTATCAGAGACTTATCAGGAAGGTTTCATGCTTGTTTCTCCCCATCGAACATCAGAAGCAGTTGGGTTTCCACAGAAGTCCCCTATGATGATTTTCTAGCTCTGGATTTATTCAAAGTAGTGGAGAGGGCGTGACGGACCCTGAAAATATGTTCATGTTGAAAGGAAAATCTTGATTATAACAGTTCATATGTTTTAGTGTATTATTGCAGTGAAATTGACAGGTGCTACGTAGCTTGTGTGAAGCTTTGCAAGTCTTCCAGCCAGAGCAATTATGAGTTCACATACTCATGAACCACAGATCCTCACAACTTCCAATTATCTTGTTTGGAAGGTTGATATGCATCTGGCCTTGCACAAAAATGGTTACCATAGGATTATTCATGGATGGGAGGATGAACCTCATTAGCCGGTTGAGTAGAACAAGTTTCTAAACCATTGTGATGAAGAATTTGGGTACTTATGTACTTATATATCCAGAGATCTCCTCTTCCACCTAGAAGGCTAGAGGACTCCTAGAGAAGCCCAGGAGAACTTGATAGCTTTTTTAACAAACAAGATGAGCTTCAAGGATACATTCTGGAGAATGAGTTGGTATCTTTACATCCGAGCAGTATCAAGACTATTGAGAAATTCTTTACTAAATTCAAGTCTATAGTACTCCAATGCAGACATTGCGGAATAGAGCGGAAGAATGAACAGAATGTCCTTTCGATACTCAACAAACTAGGCCCTGAGTATTCTGTATTTGTTTCCATATTTCATTCCAAGTGGGAAATATTTCCTGATTGGGTAATTCCTTCATTAGATTCTTTTTCCGAGTCCTTAATCAAGGTGCAAGACAAGTTCATCTAAATGGGAGTCATCAAGACCTCCGAAGATCAATATTTCCTAATTAATTACTTTTCCAAGGTGCAAGAAAAGGGGAAATAAAATAAGAAGGAGTGAAAAGAAGCTGACTCAAATCAACAAACTTCCAAAAGGGCCTCCTGCTCTAAGAGGAAAAATAAAAAGTGTCCCTACTGTGTGAGAGGTTTTTATCCAGAAGAATTGTGCATGAAGAAGACCCTCGACCAGGTGAAATATGTATGTGTTCAAAACAATATTTCCCTTCCACAAAGAGAAGTGATGTCAGATGATGAACATAATACTGAAGAATATGAGATATGCTTGCATGCAAGCCTCTCTCTGTCAAAGGCTTATGTGATATATTATGGAGCATCCAACCACATGGTTTCTTCGATGGAATCCTTCATCACTTTCCCTCTATCAAGAAGACCTAGTATTCAAATGGGAGATGCATATAAAATCCCAGATAATGAGAGAGGTTTAGATAAAATCCAGCATGATGATTTAATTCCCTCTCCTACAGAAAATGAATTTGCCGAAGATGAAGAAGAAGCAAATGTTTCCCTACAGTCAATTAGAATGGAAGAAAGTCTCCTTGGAGTGACTCCATCTCTTGCTGCTCTAAAAGTGTATGAGATCCTCATTAGAGGAATTTTGGGGTCTAAAATGGGCCTCCTAAGGAAAATAATAAAATAATAGTTAAAATAATAAAATAATATTGATTAATTTTGGAGGAAGAAAGAAAAAAACTACTTTTTGTGTTCGTATTTTTGACATATCTCCCTATGTTTTTACTCAAATTTCGATTGGGAGAGCTCGTTGGATGCAGAATTTGATTCCGCATCCAACGAGTACCCACACTACATACTTTTGATGGACCCCACTACCCCAAAAACAAGAAATACCTGAAAAAACGAGAACACCAAAAACTTATTAGAAAAAGACTCTTCCTATTCTTTGCAAAAATTCTCCAGTAATTCTTTAAATTTTGTTCATAGTTTACCGGTGACTGTTTCAGAAAAAGTAGAGGAATTTGATTTCTCTATCTATAATGATGTTGTTGGTGTGCATATCAGTAATACCACTGATATTATGGAAATGATATCATATTATTAGAGTGATCCATTCACTCTCATAAATCTAGAGCTTCCAGTAAATTCCTACAAGATTACATGCACCAAAAATCAAAATTTTGAAGAAGGAGAACATTGTGCATCTACCATCTCGGTGGAGCAAAGTTTTGGATATGATATGACTATTTTTGGATCTGATTTATTTTATGATATGATAATATGTGATTCAAGTTTCAAGATTCAATAGCTTTCTGATCTAATAATTGGTTTCAAGAATTTTTGTGTGACAAATCAAGCACCGCAAGTCTCTTTGAATTTTGTTGTTGAGGATTCGATGTTAGTTCTTTCTTACAAATTTGCTGATATCAGAATTTGTGAAATATTGGATATTTATGAAGATATATCATATTATGGAGCTCAAGCATTTGCTCTCCACAATCCCAGGGCTCCTCTACCTTTGGTCACATGCTCCTCTCCTCACAGAACTAGTAAAGAGGGAGACATTCTGCATCCGCCTGGAAACTTGCTCCTCACACTTGGGGTTCATTTTACCACTCATGGCTTGTTGTTCAAGGATGACATATATCAGGTTCTTGGGTATTCCTCACATGGTTTGAATTTTCAAGAACTTTTACTCTCTCTTCAGTTGATTTCAGCTGCTCTACATGGTCCATTTTTCATCGTGCAGCTGTTTATATTTCCGATTCAGTTGCATACATTGTTATTCTTCCAAAGAGGAAGATTCCTCCAGACATAAGCATGTTTTTTGGATTCATGGGTTCACCTGCACAAAAGAACCAAGATACTGTTGCTACATAGTAGCAGCAAATATTTTCACATGTTTTTTCAAAATTTGTATTTTTGCTTATTTTGAGGGGGGGGTTCCCATGAGGTTTTCCCCTATTTCCTCGGTTGTATTAAGCAACATTATTTATTTTAGATTTTATTTGGATGACCTATGGTCTTGTTACCAAGGCCCACATTTTTCCAAGTTAGGATTCAGGGGGGGTGTTAGGATTATTAATCCTCCCTTGACCATACTGTCTATTAGATTATATTTTCCTAACTTAGGAACCTTAATTCATTATTTGGGTCGACTAGTACCATTGGGTCCACTTGTCCTAATGGGTCTACCTAGATCAGTTACTAGAGTGTGGGGAACATTGCTAGAGGTTAACTTCCACTTACTGCATGTGCATGCATCGGTTTGGGTGCCTCCTAGACCAATCCCTACATTTTAGGAGCAACTGGGAGTCCTAAAACCAACCTCCATCAGTTAGGTGGAGTTGGAATAGTTAGTATTAGTTAGACCCCAGTTACATTCAGTTAGATAGTGCTAGAAATGCATGGATAATGCATGGTTGCATGGGGAGGAGCACTTTTCCTACCTACCACACTTAGTTGCACTGAGTTAACTAGCTGTAACTGTTTGATTGAGTTGTTGGACATCAGGGAGTTGATCTTTGGACACCAAATTTTTCATTTACTTCACAATCATTTAGCTAGTGCTAGTAATGCATGGCTAATGCATGGATGCATGGGGAGGAGCATTTTTTTCCTACGTGCCACACTGAGTTACACTGAGTTAACTAGCTTACACTCATTGATTGAGTTATTGGACATCAGGGAGTTGATCTATTGGAATCCAATATTGATTGAGAGACCACGAGTTAGATATTTAGTTAGATATAGTCAGATCCACTTGGTATATTTGAATTGCTACCTAATGCATTCGAATTCTTACTATTTGTAACCTATTTTACATTGGATTTATTATTGTGAATGATACTGTAAATTCCTGAGCAATACTTGTCTGTTTCCTGTGTGGTTTGTTTTGTTCAGTTTGTATCTTCATTATCCATTATTTTGCTGCAAAAATTATTAGAACTATCTGCTTGAAGATCTAAATGGCATTCAAATTATAATAGAAACAAATAAAGATAAGTTTTGAATTGTCTTTTCCTATATATCTATTTGTTTATATGGCATTTTTTAGTTATTATGCATGATAGAATGGTTGCATTAATGACGGTATACTAATAATATGCATGTGATGGGTAAGTATCCCATGGTTCTATAGAACACTCCACTGCTACTTATCTGGAATGAAACCTCTTTGCTGACATATTGGATTAGTGCACAATCTCAATGATGTCATAGTAGAGATGGAAGCATCTAGAAATTTTTCGTGAGATATGGATGAATGTAGTATTGGCTAAAATAGTTGCAATGATTATATATTTATGCATAAGAATTTGTCATTATGAATATGCCTTATGAAATGTTTCTAACCATACAACTAATGCATTTGAATTGTAGGAAAGATCATGTACAATCACCTACAAGAATAGAAGGATGAGACTTGTTCCGAAGAACAAGTGATGAGAGTTTAAGAAATAATCCAAAATGAAAAATAGTATGATGAGACTTCAAGAGGCCTTCTACACACTCTAGTTATGTGACACTGTTGAGCAACATCATTGATGCAAGGCCTTCCAACTATGAAGAATTAGCTAAGAATAAAGGGAAGGAGAGTACCGGTTCAAGAAGAATGATGTCTAGGATGCAATATCAAGACCTGAAGGGAATTTCGTAGTTTCTTCCATATGGATCTACAAGATCCAACATACAGTAGATGGAAACATCGTAGGATACAAGGAAATATTTGTAGCACAAGGCTTCTCACAGAAAGAAGGAATAAAATACGAAGAGACATTTACAGCCATTGGGAGATAAGACACATGTTAGGCAGACTCATGTGTGCAAATTAAAGAAGGCCTTCTATGAGCTCAAAAGGAACCCATGGGATAACACATACATAAGGATATTGAACATCACCTAGAGTGATGAAGATCTTAAAACTTTGCTACAAGGTTGAAAATGAAATCCTATAGAGGATCACAAGCTCACAGATGGGCGTGAGAAGAACTTTTGAAAAGGTTCAAGATAGAAGATCTTGGTATCTAGTGACCCTAGATGGATCCATAGAATATTAGCAACATAGGAAGCTACTTGTCACTCCAGTACAAAATACATAGAGTATGAAAGGAAGAGAGAGAATGATGCTCCACTTCAGTGGGAGTGGCTACAAAAAATTCTAAGGTTCAACATGGTATGATAGGATGGGCAGATTACAGATGGCTCTAAGATTTACTGAGAGTAAAGCGGAATCCAACCTTTTCTCCAAGGTTGAAGGAGGAAGACCAGTGATGCTCCTATTATATGTCAATGAATTGTTCCTTATAGGAAAAGAGAAACTCATTAAATTTGCAATAAAGAGACTTGTTGCTGATTTCAAGATGAAGGACTTGGGTATGATGCACTACTTTCTAGGCATGGAGGTGTGGCATAATGCGAATGGAATCTCCCTAGGACAAGGGAAGTATGCAGTGGAGATCCTTAAGAGGTTCGGGATTATGGAATGCAAGGCCATGACCACACCTATGGCATTGAACCTGAAGCTATTGGGTGATTCTTCATCATAGTTGGTTGATGCTACACATTATCAGATGATTAGATCATTGATGTACCTGAAAAACACAAGACCTGATATTTTCTTTGTTGTGAACACATTGATCCAGTTCTTGATGGATCCGAGACATGTTCACTTGATTTCTACAAATCATATGGGCTCAAGTATGAGGTGAATTAGAAGATTAACATGGAGGGTTATGTGGATCAGATTGGGTAGGAAGTGCCATTGATAGGAAGAGAACTTCGGGGTGCTTCTTTAGTATGGGATCAGGTGTGATATCTTGGTTTTGTAGGAAGCAGTCTTGTGTGGAACTAAGTACAACCGAAGTAGAGTATGTCACATCTTGTTCAGCTAGTTGTGAGGCAGTGTGGTTGAGGAAGCTACTATCTAGTTTTTTTTTATCTCTAGTTGGATACTACTTGTATATATTGCGACAACCAGAGTTGTGTGAAGTTGTTGAAGAACCCAATGTTCCATGAAAAGTCGAAGCATATCAAGATAAAATATCACTATATTAGGGATATGGTGCATAGAGGAGTAGTGAGCCTTCAATATGTTGCGACTAAAAAGCAGATAGCTGATGTGTTGACCAATCCATTAGCCATAGTGAAGTTTGAGTACTTCAGGGAGAAGTTTGGTGTTCTCCAAATCGAGGTTCCTTCAAAGGGGAAGTGATGAGTCCATGAGCCTTTCTAACATGGTGGTAGGAGAGGCCTCCCATGGTCATATGTAAGTGCAGAGCCTTTCTGACATGGTGGTAGGTGGGGCCTCCCATAGTTATATGTAAGTGTAGAGCCTTTCTGACATTATGGTAGGTGGGGCCTCCCATGTTTAGATGTAAGTGCAGAACCTTTCTAACATGGTCATAGGCTGGGCCTCCCATGGTCATATGTAAGTGCATATCCTTTCCCCAGATGGTAGATGGTGTGTCCTACCATGCCGGTGAATGTAAGTACAGGGCCTTTCCTCGGATGGTAGATGGTGTTTCCTACCATGCCACTGGATGTAAGTGATGGGAATTTCCTCGGATGGTAGATGGTGTGTCCTACCATGTTGGTGGATGTAAGTGCAGGGCCTTTCCTCAGATGGTAGATGGTGTGTCCTGCCATTCTGGTGGATTTAATTGCAGGGACTTTCCTCGGATGGTAGATGGTGTGTCCTACCATGCGGGTGGATGTAAGTGCAAAGCCTTTCCTTGGATGGTATATTGTGTGTCCTACCATGCTGGTAGATTTAAGTGCTGGGATTTTCCTCGAATGGTATATGGTGTGTCCTACCATGCAAATGGATGTAAGTGATGGGCCTTTCTGACATGGTGGCAGGATGGACCTCCCATGGTCAGATGTAAGTTCTAGGCCTTTTCAACATGGTGGGATACTGGGCCTTCGATGGTCGGATATAAGTGCTGAGACCTACATCCAGCATGGAAAAGGGATGGTTATGTAGAATTTCCTATGACAATTAGAATTGAGAGATAACACCATTTACACAAGATAGCGGGAGCAGTGATGATGATGATGATGATATAACTTTGATGATGATCCAACTTTGATGATGATCCAGTGATGAAGACTTGTGCTGATGAACTACGTCAAGAGAATACTTTCCTAGTTAAGAGGGATTGTTGATGTATTTGTAACTTCAGAATGTATTCACTTGTATATTTTATAGTGTATTTCATTGTACCCTGACGGAGATGTTTGTTCCTCCCATAGGGAGAGTCATTAATATAATAAAGTCATTTAAATTCATTGAGGTTAACCCTCTATTGTAACTAGGGGAAATAGTCCCCACAGTTGAGGGGTATTAGGGTTATTAGACTCTCCTAGTGAGGTCGGCCCTGTAGAGTAATTGTCAACTGGAAAACTAGTATAAATAGAGAGTGAGAATTTCTATTTGAAACGGACACTCACTCAACTATAGCGCATGAGTGAGAGAGAGAAAATTTGTCGAAGATCATCTCTGTGTTTTTGGGTTTTAATTTTTCTATTGGTGCTCATTTTATCTTTGAGGAAGTTGCGGGGTTTTCTCCTTTATGGTTTCCCCGAGGAAAACTCTTTGTGTCTCTTTTCTCTTGTGATTATTGCTATGCATGTTATTCTCTCAAATAAGATCCTATATCATATTGATTAAATGATAAAAATCTAACAATAACTTGGTGCTAATTTAGCACAACTCCCTAGTTTAAAAGAGCTCTTTCTGGGTTTTACCTTAACAAAAAACATGCTCACCCACTTGGAATTATTTTGGAGTTCTTTTAAGGTTGGCATGACTCTTTTGTCTATCCTAGGCAGTTTTCAAATTGCTTTGTACATGTTTCACTGTTAGTTCCAGTTCTTTTAACACGTCAGGTCCTAACATCAATCGATCAACTGGATTACTCCATGTAATAGGAGTGTTACATTTTATACCATATAATATTTCAAAAGGAATAATATTTGTTGAAGCTTGATAATGGTTATTATATGCAAATTCAACTAAGTGCAAATAATTTTTCCACTTTTTGGGATAATCTCTAACATACATTCGTAACATGTCTTCTAATATTTGATTGACTCTTTCTATTTTTCCATCCATTCGGGGATGGTAAGAAGTATTGAAATTCAACTTAGTATCTAGTGCTTTAAATAAATATTTCCAAAAATTTCTAGTAAATTTAGGATCTCTGTGAGAAATTATTACCTTTGGAATTCCATGCAAGCGGAAGATTTCTTTCATAAATATGTCAACAATGTTAGAATCTTCATGAGTTGTTTTAATAGGTATAAAGTGTGATGCCTTAGTTTATCAACAACTACCATTATTGGATCATTTTGTTTCTGATTTTTAGGTAATCCAGTTATAAAATCAAGACTGATGACTTCCCATTTCCAATTTGGAATTGATAATGGTTGTTAAAAACCTGCTACGTGTTGATGTTCAACTTTAAATTGATGACATTCTATAAATTCATCAGGTTCTTTTTTCATATTAGGCCAAAAATATTCTTTTCTCAACATTGTTATCATCTTTTGATATCCCGAATGTCCGGAATAAGGAATTTTGTGTAATTCATTTAATATCAGTAGTTTAACTTTCGGTATATTTGGCACATAAAGTCTGTTTTTATACAGCAACGGACCTTTTTCATTAAAGCTGTAATCTGTATTTATATTTTCATATACATTCTAAGTTACTTTTTCTTTTAAACTCTGGTATTTTGTGTCGAGTTTTATTCCTTCTTCCTATTTATCCTCTAAATCATTTTTATAACTGCTAATGGAAGCTACAAAACATGCTACTGCATTTATGCTTAAGGCATCAACCACTTTATTTTCTTTTCCTTTAATGTGTTTGATTTCAAAATCATACTCGCTAAGGAAAGCTAACCATCTAGATTTCCTTACGTTTAGACTTTGTTAATCAAACAAATATTTTAGGCTTATGTTATCAGACATTAGCAAAAATATTTTACCTATTAGGTGATGGCACCATATTTTTAAAGCATGGATTATGGAAGCCAGCTCTAATTCATAAGTTTTGTAAATATTTTCGTCAGTTTTTAACTTCCTTGATTCATACACAATTACATGACCTTCTTGTGTCAGTACTACACCCAAACCTTCATTGCATGCATCAGTGCACACGATAATATCTTTGACTGGATTTTCTATTTTTATAATGGGTGTAGTAGTTAATAATCATTTTAATTTATTAAAACTTTCTTCACATTTTTTATCCCATACAAATTTCTTTCCCTTTTTCTGTAATGATGTTATAGGATTTGCAATTTTCAAAAATCTTTCTATAAATTTTCTGTAATAACCTGTTATTCCCATAAAGAATCATACATCAGTTACATCCTTGGGAACATGCTAATCAATTATTTCTTTTATCTTATCTAGGTCTATCAATATCCATTCTTCGAATATTGCATGCCATAGATATTGTATCTTATCTTTATAAAATCCACATTTACTAAACTTAGCATATAGTTGATGTTCTCTTAAAACTTGTAGTATTATCTGCAAGTATTCATCGTACTCTTCTTTCATTTCAGAATAGATTAATATGTCACCTATAAATACGGCTACAATTTTTTCTAAGTATTTACTTAGGACAATGTTCATTAAGCACATGAAATTTGTTGGAGCGTTAGTTAACCCAAAGGGCATAACCAAAAACTCATAGTGTATGTATCTAGTTCTGAAAGAAGTCTTAAAGATGTCTTCATCTTTAATTATTACTTGATGATATCCAAATCTTAAGTCTATTTTTGAAAATATCGTCGCTCTACGTATCTGATCAAATAGATCATTGATGTGGGGCAGAGGATACCTATTTTCAATTGTCATTTTATTCAGTTGATGGTAGTTTATACATAGACGTAATGTCTCGTATTTGTTCTTAACAAAAAGGACAGGTGCTCCCCAAGGGGATGCACTTGGTGTTACATAGTTTTTATCTATTAATTCTTGGAATTGTAATTTTAATTTGTTAAGTTCTAAAATGTTCATTTGATAAGGATCTTTTGAATTTGGTACATATCCTAGTACTAATTTGATTGTAAAGTCTAGATCTCTTTTTGGAGGTAGTCCTGGAATTTCTTCCGAGAAAACATCCAAGAAATTCTGTAGGATTGGAAAATCATCAAAATTTAACTTATCTTCTTTATCAATTTGTTCATCATTTATTATGTGTACAGGAAAAACTTTACAACCTTTTCTTACATCATTTTTCATATGCAAGGCTAAGATTTGTATTACAGAGACCTTCCTAGGTATTCCTTTAACAAAAACCATTTCTCCTTTATCATTTAAATAAGTAAAAGTTTTCTTGAAACAATTTAAAATCACTTGGTGTTTTTTCAGCCAATCCATACCTATTAGAACATCATAAGATCCTAACGGTAACACATTTAACTGGACTTGAGTTTGAAACTGACTCATAAGCAAATTATAGTTTTCAACATAATTGTCCACTTTTCTTTTAGTTCCTGTAGCTAACTTGACCAACCAAGATTTTTCAAACTCTTTTAAAGATAAAATAAACTTTTCCACTATTCTAGGTGATACATAACTTAATCTAGCACTTGGATCAATCAGGATGGAAACAAAATGGTGTTGTATAATACCTTGTACTTCCACCATGGAAGTCTGATGGTCTGCCTATCAGTTCTCCAAAGATGCATTTATCCTAGGCATTTCATTTGCCACATATCCAACTATTTCCTCTTCCTGGATGGTATGCACGTTGCTGAAGCTCCCTTTTTTATTCAGACAATACTTGGCATAATGTGGTCCTTGACATTCCCAACACTTCAAAGGTTCCTTATATTCATAAGTTTTAACAAAGTTGTTAGGCATATCCCTACCTTTTGGTGTTTTAGTAATATTTTGTACTTTATTTTTAAGATCTTCACTCTGATAGTTATTCTTAGAGAAATTCTAAAATTTATTCCCAAAACTCTTATTTGACTTAAACTCTCTTCTTTTCTGTTCAAAGTGACTCGTCTTCTTATTCTTCCAGTTAGGTAAAATTTCTCTCTTCTTACTCTGTTCATAACAGAAATAATCCTTTCTCATACCTTCCTAAATATTCTTTGGGTTATCAAACTCAATCCTATCCTTGAAGCTAGTGGGAAGACAGCTTAAAAATATTGTATTTTAGGATTTTCATCAATTATGTAAGGTACATATCTTAATAGACTTAGAAATTTACTACTTAACTCTTTCATTGACATTGAATCCAATTCTAATTCATATAATTCCTTAGCTCTTTCCTCGCAGTACTGTTCATATAAAAACTTCCTTTTAAAATAATTTTTAAAACTCTCCAAGTTAAGTACTTCTCCTTAATATTTTGACCCTTTTTATGTCTTGCCACCAGATATCAGCTTTTCCGGTTAAACTGTAAATAGTCATCCGAGCTTTTAGTCTATCAAAATAGTTATAAATATGGAAATATTTCTTCATTACTGACAGCCAAGCCTCGCCTTCTTCACCATTTTCTACTTCTCCATTAAACATGGGAGGCTTTATTTTTTTTAATTCCCTAGAAATTTCTTCATAGGGTTTATACTTCTATCTCCTAGGTTGATAGTTACTTTCACTACTATCACTTGTGTATTTATACCTTTCCTTATGTGACCTTGCATTAACCTATGAAGAAGATTCACTATCATAATACTTTTCTTTATTTCTTTTATGTTTGGAAGGTGTTGTTTCAGAATCAGTTTCATAAGCATTTATTTTATTTTTTTCTCTGTTATGCATTTTGTCTAATAACATCTTATTCATTTCCAGAATTCTTTCATTATCCATTTTTACAGTTTGTAGTTCATCTTTTAACTCCTTAAATATTTGCAGTAACTCTGAAGGTGGATTATTCAGTCCTACATAAATGTTGGCTGGATTGTTGCGCTGAGACCCATTTTCAGCATATGCTTCAACACCTTCTATTTTCCTACAAAACAAATTTTATATTTCTATACATAAATAAATGTAAACAAAATAAATACATTTGTTTTATTTGCATGTGAGTGAGCCAATCAAGCTTAGTATTTGGAACCTCGCTTTGATACCACATGTAACATCCTTACATTTCATAAAAAAAAATTCCATTTACCATGTGTTACTTTAAAATTCCTAGGAAATAATTCCATGAGATGTTATACTTCATAATCCTTCTGTCGTAGTGATAATGGTTTTACTAATAAACTGCAAATCATGTACCTATGTTTAAATTTTATTATTAACATGCTCCAGTTTATGACCCTTTTTTTGATATTACGTCAAACATTCTGGTTGATACTATTTTGTGGAAAACACTACTTTTAGAACTCTATTGGTCGTAATGTCGTAAAACTATTTTTCATTCTTTTTTATTTTGTCCTACTTATGAGTTGCGTAGGGAAAGGTCACAATATTACTTATCCTTAAAGGATAACATATGAACCTTCAATTCACTTATGCAGGTGAAAGGGATCACATCCTCAGTTTCACTAAAGAGCCAACTCCTAAAGCCAAGGTATTTCAATACCTAAATAGGAAGGGTGGGACACCAAGGTTTGTAAAACATACCATACTATAGACTATACTTATGTTCTAAAAAATTGAACTACAAGTTACAAATTAAAAGGAACTGTATAAAAGTGAAAAAAGGAATTTGAAAGAAAAGTAAGCTGACTGGGAAAGGTTGACGTGAAAAAAAGTGAAGGTACGAGATGCATATTGAATGGTCCTTAATGTAAGCCATGTGGGTCCCTTTACTTCCCTAGATGATAGTCAAGATAATTGAGAAAATCCCTATGGGTTTAATGTTTTTTTAGAAACCATGGATCTTGTCCGAGAAGCCTTCTTTTGTTGTGTTTTTCTCTGTGGAGCTCTTCTATGTAGTTTTGAGGGTGCTTCCAGAGGTGGAGGAGCTGAGTTGATCGGTCCTTGATGCTCCTTACCCTTACCTGTAAACTCATGATTTTTTGCTGCTGGTGTTGATTACGTTTGTGGGAAGAAGAATCTTTCATAACCAGGTATAGTCTCCTCTTACTCGTGATGAACAATTGGTGTCATATGTCGTAGATTCAATTGATAATCTACATTGTTTAACCTCTAAGTTTTCATGTGCAGGAGGGTTCCGGATGCAAGCTCTACTGCTACGAGTTCTTAGTTGTATGTTGCGCTAAAAAAACCTTACAGTTGGGTAATACTTGTTCCTGGATCTTCGTGGCTCTATGGTTGGATCTCCGTGACATGTTATGCCTTTGTTGAAAGCATTGGGGTTTCATTGATGTGCATGTTCATTTATGGGAAGTGATAATGTTCCTTTGGTAATGAAATTTATACTATAATTATCTTTTACTTAACTCTATAAGAACCTGTGAGGATTCAATACTGTAACCTCGTTTATTTAAATATTGATGCGACTGTGTATACTTTGGTAGTTTTATGAACTTGGAAATGTAAAGGATTTCATCACCTGTGGAGTCATAGCGGCTATGCCACTGTTTTAACATAATTCTATCACAGATTTGCTACTTGTTTTGATGATGTAAAAGGTTATGTCTTTTTAATGACCCGTGAGGGCTACCTATAATGCCATGTTTAAATTTTTCGATACTTTAGCATGGTTTGTTTGTTCATCATTGCAATTGTGTACATTTTCTTTTCCCTATAAATGAATATTAGTTTTGTTTGTCATTTTGAATGTCTGTAAAATATGTGGTTGTGAGGCCCTTACTGTCTTGTTTGGTTTATAACAAAGTCGTAAGGCCATCTTCAGTTACATTTTTTATTTCTTAAATTGGAAATGGTTTTTAGGTTTGAATAGTAACATGTGTGGGCTTTGTATCCATCTTGAAGTTTTATGGTTCAAAGTGTCTGTAACACTATACGGTGGTCGAGAGGCCTTTATCTTATTGCATTGTTTTCTTTGGAATAAAATACATGGGCTAATAGCACCACTGTAAATAAATTATTATTGTTTATCTATTTATGAATAAGATTCTAAGAGTAGCTCATGAGGCCTTACATTGTAGTCATGAATAATTATTGTAGATTTTACAGTGTTATTTATTTGAAGCATTGACACCGATGCATAGGGTCATATATATAGTTTCCTTATAACAAGTCTATTAAAGGCTCTAGGACATGAGGCCTTTATCTGGTTCCTCATAAAAAGGTTTAGTTGTTCATAGTTTTGTTTTGTGTTTTTACAGTAGTAGTTAATCTGTAGACTTAAGAGATTACGGTTGTGAAGGCTTTACCCTGTATTGGATGCTGTTGAAGAGAGGGTCGTAAGGCCTCTGTTAATAATAAGTATTGTTTTAAAATACTTCTTATACATGTTTTGGTGAGATCCTATAAAGGCTTTTACGCCTACTTTGATTTTTATAGTATTTAATATTTTAATGTATTATTAGCAATCCATAAGGTCGTAGATAATTTTCCATAATCTCTCTATTACAGAGTCTAAGCCATGACAACTTTTTGATTAATGCAATGTAGAGCCATTGTTTTAAATATTTAAACTCCACTTAAATGATAATATTGTTTTCAAAAAAAAGAAAAGCCCCAAGTTTGTGTGTAATTTTCTTTTGTAAGTACTTGTCTTGCAAGTAACAATACCGATTCGGCTCCTAGATTGTGACCAGTGATGCAGCTTGTTGATAAAATCGATTTGGTATTAAAGTTTTTGTCTATTTAATGGTGTCTAGGGTTTGATTAAAAAGGATAGAACTCGGCCCTAACACATATTGATATTAATAAAAAATAAATATTACAATGTAAGGTTTTGATCGAAACAAGGTGAATTATTTAAAGTTTCCAGTTCGAATTTTTTAAATCTATAAAGCTTGAATTGTGGANATATAGAGAGAGAGAGAGAGAGAGAGAGAGAGAGAGAGAGAGAGAGATTATAATAATCTATGTGACATATTTCTTTATAAGGCTCTCCAGGTCTTACTAAATTCTAAAAAGTTAATTACTTAAAACCTAGACTAACATAGGGAACACGTTTAGTACTAACATTTTAGTAGTTTGTAAAAGCAAAGGTAGAAATACTGTAGATATACTCTAAAGACTTACTAAGAGGAAAGACAAGTTATTTAGGCTAAGAAAATACTTTATAGAAAAGACTAAATCAAATAGATTTAACCTTTCATTTGAGTAAACAGAAATATAATGTTTCTAACAATTTCCAGATATAGAGTTCATAACATATCCAATCATTCCAATTAAAGTGACTGATCATATTCCAAATAAAAGTACAGATTCATAATTAAATAACAATTGAACCTGGATAATATGTAGAAGGGGACAACACCCAAAGGATACTGTTCCACCCAACCTTTTTTTAAAGTAGCCAAAGTTACTTGCTTCGGACCCCGAGCTTGTTCACTGAGCCAATAGGATGAAGATATTTGAATATATCCCACACAACAAACTTGTTGCAACTTAACACTCAGTAGAAGACTTAACTCAGGAATTCCACTTTAGCTATCCCCTCATCAAATTCCTTGTGTGCCTGACTTTTCAGTTTGCAGCAGTCACAAGGTTCATTCAATTAGAAATCAAAATGAGTAGTGAGCCTTCTACTCAACTTGATGGTATATATAATATTTCCTAGGTCTTTGGTTTAGTTTTGGAATTAAATGAGCCACCAACTTAGTTTCCCCCTCTCACAGAACATGACCACAATTCTAGGGATTATGCTTCCTATAACAGCTAGAATGTGAAATGCTAGTGCTGCCACTTGTCAACCAGCCTTCTACAACTTCTTGTTCCTCCTAGTGGGTCAGTGAACACTAATTTAACAAACTCCTTTGGATAGGTGTCTCTCCGATTTAATTATTAAAATAAATAATTCTTCATTTACAGTCATCCTTAACCAACTTGGTCATAAAACTTTACAATAATTTTAACATAATATTTTTTCTGAAATAAATAATAAATAATTATTTTAAAATTTTGGGTATGTTACAGTGGCCATGTCTAGCTACATGTTATCACATGAATTCTTCCTATTATCAATTTATCAACTATCAGTTATTTTTTATTTTCTTTTGGTTATCCATTCATCAGCTATGGGTTATCCATTCATCATCAATGACTTATCCATGCATCTCGACCAATCTCGAGAGTACACTTGTCTCATCCTTATCCGTAGATGAAAAAGAACAGGTTGTACTCCACCACAAATCTCAAATAAAAAGTCCCATTAGCTTAAATATGTTTGAATAACTCTATGAGTTTAGATGACTTTATTAGAAAAGGAAATGCACATTAACTCAACTTGTAACTGCAAAATGGAGTTCAACTAAACCTTGTGCATATTATGTTGACTTCTAAATGGAGTTTCACTGTCACATCTAGACTACACATTACCATGCAATTAAGTTCTATTATCACATGAGCTATTTTTAAGTTTTTATTTATTTATTTCCTACTACCACAAAGTGCATTTAACACATGAGCTATTTTCAAATTCTTTGTAATTATTAATAATGAATTTTTAACGAAATCAATATCTATAGTATTTCTCATGAAAAATCATAGATGGTAGTTTACCCCAAAATTCTAAACTAGCACACCCACATAGTTTGTCATTGAATCACGTAGATAGGGATCAAATAGTTAGAGATAGTTATGGAATGGAAAATATATTTTTATTCCTCGTGTTCTTCTAGTTAAATGGTTCAATTGTGAGTTATCCATGCCTAACTACATGTTATCACTGACATTCTTCTTGTTATCCATTTATTTTTTATATTCTTTTTCTTTTTTATCTCGCATTTATTGAGTTATCTTCCATGAATTGTTGGTTATCTATTCATCAACTATGAGTTCCCCCTGCATTGCTACCAGTTATCCATTCATCATTTTGCTACCAATTATTTTTTATATTCCTTTTTTATAATTGTTTATTTTGAATTTTGAATGTCTTCCATAGAATCAATCATGACAGTACACTTGTCTCATCCTCGTCCGTAGATGAAAAAGAATAGGTCGTATTCCACCCCAAATCTCAAATAAAAACGATTATTGACGTAAATATAAATTTGTATCTATTTAACTAACAAACCCACATAGTTTGTTGTTGGATCACGCTGATAGGGATCAAATGGTTAAGAGAAAGTTATGGAATGGAAGATAGTTTGGAATTTTTGTTTGTATTCCTCACATTCTTCTAGTTAAATGGGTTCAACTATGAGTTATTTATGCCTAGCTACATGTTATCATCGACATTCTTCCCGTTATCCATTTATCAACTATCCATTATTTTCTATATTCTTTTTTATTTTTATCTCATATTCTTTTAGTTATCTTCCATGAACAGTTGGTTATTCATTCATCAGCTATGAGTTATCCAAGCATTGCTATGAGTTATCCATTCATCATCTATCTACCGATTTTTTTTATATTCCTTCTTTTTATAATTGTTTATTTCAAATTTTCAACGAATTCCATAGAATCAATCTCGACAGTACACATGTCTCATCATCGTCCATATATGAAAAAACATAGGTTGTAGTCTACCCCAAATTTCAAATAAAAACGTCTATCAACATAATTATAAATGTTTTGAGTATTAATATTTTCGTAGTGTATCAATATTGTGCTTGATCTTTTAGATTTTCATTGTGTAATGATTTAAATACTATTGTTTAAGTGGACACACAAGTGAAAATAGAGAAAATCAAACAAAATTATAAATGTTGTGAAACATAAGGAATTTATGAAGAAATCTTTGGATGTTTGAGGCAATGTCAATAATAATAATAATAATAATAATCTATTTTTAAGGTCACCACCAAGCGAGACACCAATTTGGTGTATGAGACCCCCTTGTTTGTGGGACAACAGACCCCCCTCTGCGCAATGATTTAACTGCTAAAGTTTACAGAGGTGTACGTATACACTACCCCCTCTAGATTTGAACATGTAACCTCCAAAGAAGAAACACATGCTCTTAACCATTAGGCCCACTCATATTGTACACAAAGTATTTTAATGAACCTTTCTTGATTATTTAATATCATTTGATGGTAAAAATGTGGATTAAATAATATCATAAATGTAAATAGTCAAAGTATAATGTTTTATTTTTTAAAACAATTAATAATTTAAAATTTAAAAAGAAAATGGAAATGAAATTGTAAATAAAATGTGATATAATTTTTTAAAAAGTTGTTTATAAATGAAAAAAAATTGTAATATGTAATTTTATGCGTTTTAAAAAGGTTTTGGTTGGTTAATCCATGAAACTTGGAGGACTTGGAAAAGGAAATTACACCTCAAATATCAAATTTCAAAGGTGTTGATTAAATAAATTGAAAAAATAGTAAGTAAGTCCATATTGAAAATGAGATCAACATTCAAGGATTCTTCAATGATCTTTCACGATTCTAAATAAGCACTCATGACCACTAACTAATAAATAGGAGAACTCTTGTGGTGGCCTTTGGACCGCCACAACTTCACCTTACCTCCACCCCACCGAGGACATGCCACAAGGGTGTGATCAAGGTTGTACAAATCCAACCTTCAACTAGCACATGCCCACCACTTTCCCTTTGGGAGCACACCACCGTGGTGGGGGAGGGTCGTGGTGTCCTAAAGATCCTTGCATCCCTATTAACATACCAACAATATGCATCCAAATAAAATATAAGTATCTAGACAAATGCTACGAAGAACTTTTTGTTGGCTTAGATGTCAAGAAGGAGCACATACAAAAAAAACTTATTTTATACTTAGAACATGAGTCGACAATTTTATCGTATTTTGGTAGTTTCCCATAATTTTTTGAGCGTTTCTATACATAATGTTGATGGTGGCAATGATATGAACCTTTTGTTAACATGAAGACAATTTATATCTTTTCCATTGTTCATATTTGTTTGGTTTTCGAGTTTTAAATTAAATGTGTATGCTTAAGGATTGCAAATGTCATTATACATTGATAATGTAGATCAAGGATTTATATTTAAGATGTGCCCAATAGAGAGAACATTGACAAATCTTATGTAGGTATCTTGTGCAAATATTACAGCACTGTAAATATCATCCTCTTTTCCCAAAATTAATTTATATATGTTTGTATTTTTTTGCAATTTGATTTAGATTCTATGTTCCTATATGGATAGTCATTGTTTTCTATGTCAAATAGCATATTGTGTTCTTAAGACTGCTTCATTATAGCCCTCTATTTACAACTTTATGGAATGTGCATGTGAGGTTTTGTTTTGCAACTCTTTTCTATATAGGTCATCCATTTTTTAAAGGGCTTGCTAAGTTTGATTCCCCCATTATGAATTCATGGATCCAATGTATATGTATATTATTTCACATATAAATATATGTGTGTTATATGACTCTTGAGTAGTTTTATTGTGAAGTTTATGTTTCTATATTTCAAATGCATTCCTTGTAACTATGTGAATTCCATTATATGGGTGTGTGCAACTTAATGAGGGTCTTTTTTGACACGTTAGATGTAATAAAAAACTGAAAAAACAAGCATCCCTCAACTTACATGGATGTTTTGAGACACATACATAATGAATCTTGCGATGGACGGTAAAAGATATGAAATGTGGGAAATTGAATGATGTTTCCAAATATATAATTTTTTTCTATTGAAAATGTTCTTACCTATCTAAAGTTTGGTGTTTTTATCATACACTTTTTATTTCTATTTATGGGAAAAATTATAAGGTATATGTTTTTGTGGGTGCATCCTTAAAGTGCCTAACTTATGGAATCAACTTAGGAAAACTGATAGATATATAAAGAACAACTAATACTAATGCAACACTATTTATTCAAAAAAAATTAATAGTTTTTTAAAAATTATCTAAGTGATCGAACCTCGAAAACAACACACAAAATGTGGGTGCATCCTTTGAAGGTCTTAATGCAATTATTTTGAAACGATTTTTTATAGAATGTAGAGGTTGATGTCTTTTAGTGAAACATAAAAAATAAAAATAAAAATAAAATTCTTGAGAAATGAAAAAGTTATAGACAAAACACTAAAGTGTGTTTTTTGAGATAAGGAGTCATGACACATGAAAAATAAGAAAAATATATATATTGTTTTTATAAATTACATATTTAGAATCTGCAAAAAAAAATGCTATATGTGTCTAAAATTTAAGCAAACAACGATGGTGTGTAGCACACTGTAACCAACAGTTAAACACATACATACTGAAAAGATGGGTGGAATTTTCAATTAGCCATTGTTTACCATACTCCAAGGCATAGACATGGTGAATCCGAAGCAAAATATCAAGTAGACACATAGGCATAGGATTTTCATGCTAGCACGTGTGGAGGGTCAAGCATAGTGCTATGGAATGCATGCACATTTTGATTAAATTCAAATTTTAATCCCTCCAAAACATAACACATGCAGGTTTTAGCATTACATAACGCATATGTGATTTGTAATGATGAAAACACTTGGGTTCATTGTGTATGAATGTGATTTGAATTCGTTGCACTTGGGGAATTGGTGCATTATACTTGGTCTTGTGATGATAACAATGAAAATAATTGGATGGCTATGAACATCTTTTGACTTATATTTGCGTGGCTAGGTATATAGGATGACCGTCTTTTGACTTGGATGACTAGGTGTATAAAATGAATAAACATTTTTTGACTTGGTGCATTAGACTTGGCTTGGTGATGATAACACTAAAAAATTTTGTGCGTTAGACTTGGATTTCCTTGATGATGATAACATTAAAAATATTTTCAACGCGTTAGATCTGCCTTGGAAATAATGGGAATAAAAATAATCGGATGGCTAGGTGTATAAAATAAGCATGAATTGGTGCATTATACTTGGCTTGGTGATGATAACAAAGGAGAACATTATAAATATTTGGATGGATAGATATATAGAATGAACATGTCTTTCATGAAGAATGAGAATATGAATTGGTGCATTAGACCAGGGAAAAGTTTAAGAACAACCCTCTAAATTTCTATGTAAAATAAATGGGAAAATCCCCATGATTTTAACATTTAGAAATATGCTGGTCATTTTATAAATATTATACTATGTTTATATATTTTTTGGGTGAATCTCTCATTGAGTTATATAATCTTGTAAAATCTTGGCAAATCTTTTACTAAGTTATAAAACCATGTAAAATCTTGGCGAACTTTTCACTAAATTATAAAACCTTGTAAAGTCTTAGAGAATCTTTTACTAAGGGTGAAAACATGAAGTTCGAAAACACTTTTGCTTGTTTTTTGACAAAACAAACTACACAATTTTATGTTTTTCATCTTCAACCCCTTCAAACTGATATCTCCCTTAAGAATTTCACCTTGAAGTAAAAACACAAGTTTTAGAGAATTGAATTAGCTACGTACTCATATTTTTTTAATTTTTTTTTATCAACATACAGTGGGGAAAATGTGACGGGCACCAATGACATATACTTTAAAATTTTAAGTATGAATAATGAGTGGCCTATGTGCCCAACATTTTTCTTAGAGATAGTTATTCATTTTAGGGAAACAAAATTTATACTCATAATATACAGAGATTGAGCTTGTGCATGGACTATATTTTGAGGTTTTTTCGAATTTAAAACTATTTTTTATTATTTATCAAAACAACATAAGTTCAGAAAATGGTGAATTATTGACACATATTGGTGAGATTCAATTTTGTTTTTAGTGTGATTCTTATTGGAAAAACTAAAAGTACCTTTTTGAAGAAGACAGGGAAATTATGATCTTTATGAAGATTTCAAAATTTTTTGGTGTTGTCTTCTTTTTTATATTAAATGTTTATTTCGGGTGATTTTGAGAATAATAAATTTATTAAGGGATAAGGTTTAGAAAAAAAGTATTAATAAATAGAAATTCAAAATGAAATGAAACAATTATTATATATTTGGAAACTAGATTCATATATGAATCCATTGCATCCAAGTCCAACAAATAATTTTTAAAATTTGTAGGGGTTTCGGCTTGCTGAAGTTGCAGGTTCCAGAAAGATAAGAGATATTTTTGTAGGTTTTGTTGACTATGAACTCTTGGCCGAAAAATATCTTCCAAACTCTAGGCTGAGAGTTTACTTCAAACTCTCATCCAGAGTTCTTTTAAAAATACAGCACGATGATTGGTTCAAACTCTCGGCCTAGAGTTTTATTAAACTCTCGGCCGAGAGTTTGAACTTTCACAAACTCTCGGCCTAGAGCTTGAGGTTGATATTTTTTCACATGTTCATCCATGTGCCCTCTTTTTTTTCACTTTTTTGTCATGAAATTGTTTCCCAGGTTTGCTTTTTCACCCCTAAATTATAGAATCTTGTGAAGTCTTGTTGAATTTTTTGATAAAGTATAAAACCATATATAGTAATAGGAAAACATATTAAGAAAATACTAAACAAGAGATAAATATTAAAAAACCATCACATAACAAGCCCTCTTTTTATGATAGTTTGGTGCCTCAATCTTTCTATCGCAGTACATACAAATTCACCATACTCTAGGGATATTCTTGGTAAACAACAATGAAGTTTTTCATCACCATGAGAAATAGAATAAATGTTAATATGAGGGGCCACCAACACCTCAACCCTCATTTAGTTATCCATGGTGATAAAAGGGCCCACCAACACCTCATTTATGAATACACCTTACCAAAGATCATTTTAAGAGAGCAATACCAATGTGTTGCAGCTGCAACAATTTCCCAAAATTCTAAAAAAATTTAGGACCCTCCTCTACTTTGAATTAGTTTGATTTTCTTCCTTATTTTGGTCTAATGACTTTTTGAACGTTTTCCAACGCTTGGGTTGCTCTATTACTTGATATGATGTTTTCCCTAATGCTTGAAGTAATCCCATGCATAATCAAGCTCATCGCTGCCTTTTGAATACCTTTGAAGCCACTATGAATCGGAAGTTTGTTTAATTGGCATTCTCGCCGTTGCGGAGGTTTTTGCCTTGTCTTTTTCTGCCGTTGCGGATGACTTTTGGTTTTACGTCGGAAGGTGTGATTATTTCCTTGTCTGCCGTTGTGGATGAATCTTTGCATTTGGTTTCCGCCGTTGCAAATGGGTTTTCACTTTCTTTCCGATTTTCGGTTTTCTTTTGGATTTGTATCAGAGCCTTTTACCATTTCTTTATTCGCCGTTGCGGAAGGTTTATCCTTTTCGAAGAAAAAAAAAGTCGTATGCGGATGACTTAGAGTTTTGACAATCCGCCGTTGCGGAAGGAGGTTCCCTTTCAGCTTCCGATCCAAAGTTCCTCTGACGTCCGATCATTAGTTTCTCTCACCTTGCCCACCACTGCGGACGGATTGATGTTATAGCCTTTCGCCGTTACGGAAGGATCCGCATTCTCACCTTCCGATTCAGAATAGGCTCCCGTCTGATATGTTACATCACACGTGCGGATCATTTCTATATATACGGGGAGGTAGGTTATTATTCTATTGTTATTTTTCTAACTGCTGTGCCCGTCGTTGTCATGTTGTCATGCTCGCGCATTTGCGGTACACTCAATACAGGTGTGTTCACCGAGAAACTTGCCAAACCTCTCCACGTTGGATACGTCCGTGCCAGGTAGGTTTTATTCACCTTCTCCCATTCCGTTGAAGCATTTGATAAGGTTTTGTGTGGACAGTTTTGGTTGTGGTAGTTTGTTTTTCCCCGGCCATATTCCTTTTCCGTTTCTTGACGCCTATATAGGTAGGGGGGGTTTTTAATCTTGACTGTTAGCGAGGCGTTTTTAACCCACGGAATAATTATTTGGCCCGCGGCCTTGTTTGCAAACCCCACGCGTAGAGATGGGGGTTTGGTGTAGATGGCCGTTATGCCGTCTGCACCAAGCTGCCCCGGGTGGTGATGATTGTGCAGGAGGGGGGGTTATATGCATTTTTTCTGCAGTACCTGTTATTTCTCATCGTAGTCGTGGCTCTTTGTTTTATCTGCTTCCTTAAACTTTTGTTTTTCCGCGCCATTCTGTGCACCATGGTTTGGCACTTTAGCCGGTTGGAAGGGATCTGCTGCGGTTTGTAGTTGATAACCATGAGCACATGGGCATAAGCACCATTGACGTCACATGTAGTTTCCCTTGCAATCCCGCGCAGCCCATTTGTGTTCAGTCATCTAAAACCCTAGCCGTTTAGAAGGGATATGCGCTGTTTTAGTTTGTTAAGCGGGAATCTCATGGGTAGTGGTTTTAATCGAAGCACCATTTGCAGCAAGATGATAGTAATACCCGCAGAAAGTAAAATTTATAGTCAATTTAATGTAAATATCTTTCCGCGAACAGCAAGAGTCCTCGTCGTTTTTATTCTTGCTAAGCTATATGGTTAAGGTGTTTGGTGGTGGAAAACATAAGCGACTCGCACAGTCATACTGCATATAGCTACTTTCAATCAGTTTCTTTAACTGCTATGCACAGACTAGATTACCAAGCATTGCGCCTTGTATTTTAATGGTTCTGATAGTCAGGGCATTTTTAGGCTGTACTTGCATGCATTTGTTTCACTACTTGCTATCACATTAAACACATGAAAATGGCACATTGCATATGGATGTAGTTTATTGCAGTCTAGAAGATGGTTGATGAAATGATTTAATATCATACAACAATGCTTTGTATCATGCTAAGATATAGACGAGATCACTAAATAATGTGCATTTGGTTGCAATAGTCATGTTAGTCAGGCCAGTCAGGTTATGCAAGATTATATCTTAGTTTCATCAACTAGTTGCTGTCATGGTACACATAGAAAGAATAAAATGCTGCACAGTGTCTTGTGAATGTCTGCAACTTGAATTGCTTAATGTCACAATGTTATAGGTGGCAGGAAGAAATCACAATGTGCAAGAGACAAAAGAAGAAGGCCCCTGTGGTCGAAGAAGACCCAGAAGTAGAGGTCATCACGAAGACCGAATACATATATGAAGACACTCAATGTGTTTCTGGGGTTGAGCCCGAGTACAAATGGGGTGAAATATATAGATTGATTTCTCGCAGGGAGGTTCCCGACATGGGCCTCGAAGAAGAATCCATCTATGCTAACATAGAGAAATCTTCTCTTATGAAAGTTGCCACCAGACCAGAGCTGTTCCCATGCTCTGAGGTAATTGGCTGGATTCTGCCCCGAGTAGACACAACTACAATGATCATGGGAAATGTTAAAGGACAGGGCTATGCTACATTTAGCCCTGGATATGTGGTGTTGGCTTATCACCTACCAAAAGCCCAGGTTTTCTTGTCAGATGATTGGCTGAACAACATCAGAATGGACCTGGTGGAAACTCTTAGGAGAATGATGTTGCAAGGAAAGCATTATCGATACAGACCGACCAGTGAATATGATACAGCGAGCTTGAGGGCTCCCTACAGATTTATCGCTCTGATGCTTAATAGGATCTTTGGGAGAGCTCATGGAAGACTCTTGAAACTTGAATGGATACCAATTATTTTTCATGTGGCAACCCAAGGCACAGTCTTCAATTGGGCCAGCATGGTGTCCAGCAGTCTTTCTTCTTGCGTGACCTCAGCCTTGGAGGGAGAGTCCAAGAAAAGATCGAAATTCCATATGAGTTCAATATTAATAGATTGCATATTGTGCAACCAGGATTTCCTCGGTCTCAGGTGCATCTGGGACAGGGAAAGGATGCCTGTTTATGCCGCTTATAGACCATTATGGGCTCACCAGTACCATAGCCATTACAGAGAGGTCTGTGAGCACTTTGTTCTGCCACTGTACACACTCATTTTTCTGAAGGAGTGTGACTGTATGTCAGAAGAAGCCATGCAGGTGATAGAAGAACACGCGGATTATTTCTTAACTGAAAATGGCATGTACTTCCGGATGTTCGGAGGATCAAGACCACCTTCACTACTGCCCAAATATGCAACGGATTACATAGTCCACACGGAGGTAGTCAAACAAGTGTTCATTGATGTAATAGGTAGTTTTCTGTTTGAACACTACAAGACTGCCTACCCTCATTTGCCATTCAAGCTAGGAAGCTACAAATTCACCAAGTTCAAACAAGCTGCTGAATTCATAGAGGAATTGGAGAAGTTCCATTTTGGGGAGATGCCCTACCGCAGAAATGACACCCGAGGCAAGGTTATCGAGCATTGCAAAGAAAACAAGGTGCACTTCGAGTACACCCACCATTTTGATAAAGACGAATCTGTCTTCCGAAACGCCCCAAACATGACAATGCTAATGAGAAGATTCAAGAAAAAGATCACCACCAAAGGTGGAAAAGGGGATGAATAGGCAAAGGCTGAAGAAGAAGCCAAAAAGAGAAATGAAGAAGCCCAGAGGTTGGAAAAAGAAGCTGCAGAAAGGCTTCATACAGAAGAAGCAATAGAGAAAGCAGAGGAAGCAGCTAGAAAAGAAACAGAGGAAGCAAAGAGAAAGCTCGATGAGGAGCTCCAAAAGCAAGAAGCTGAAAGAATAAAGTTGACACAACAGTCAGCTTCTGAAACAGCAACAGGGCAGACTCAGGAGGTGGAGAACCCCGAGGTTTAGACCCCTCAAGTACCTGCTACTAGCATACCCATGGTTCCCACGCTTAGGCTGGTCCCTTTTGTGCAGGAAAAAGGAAAGGAAATCCCTGATTTCAACACTGTATATTATGATAGGGAAACAAAACGAATAATAAAGAGGACAGAAAAGAAAGTTGAGGCAGAAGGCCTACCTGGTAAAATGATAACAGATACTGTTGTTATTCTAGGAACAGACCAGGATACGAGATTTACCCTAAGAGCCAGGTACGCATTCATCCAAGCTTCAGAAGATAATGTAGGAAAGATAATGCTAGACTTGGAGCAATCCATGAAAACGTCCGCTCAATTAAAAGATACATTTAGGAAAGAAAGGGAAGATAGCAACATGCTCAAAAGGAAATATGAAGATGTGCAACGGGAAATGAAGTCCTCCAAAGCTGAAGTACAGGCCCTCCAAGTAGAAATGCAAGTCAGGGAAACAACACAGGAGGCCCTAGAGAAAGTGCAGAAGGAATGCCAAGATCTAAAGGGTGAGAAGGGACAGCTACTGGCAAAGGTTGAGGAGCTAGAAGAGCAGCTGAAGATCCTCTTGTAGGCCAATGATATGCACACCCTAGAACTGAGAAACGAACACCAGGAGTAGATTTCTTCTTTGAACACTGCTTTGGAAGTGCCAAGGGAACAGCAGGTCGATCTTCAGCTTCTCAAGCAGCATGTATTGACCCAGAAAACCAAGATGCTACAGCTGCAGACTGCTGTTGAAGAAGAAAGGTGTAAAGTGCTGCAGATCGACGACCGATTGGAGGAGATCCTAGAAACTGCATCCTACTTTGTGGATAGGTCCCAGGACGTCCTAGAGGTCCTGACTGTAGGAATGGAAAGGTTAGAGAACAACGAGGAAACCCCAACAGAGCTACCGACAAAAGACCAGCAGACCCTCAAACGGGACTATAACCTAGTGGAGTTTGCTATAAATACTGCTGAAGACTTCAAGAAGGCAGTAAAGAAGACAAGGGGATTATGCACCGAATTCTTCAGAAGACTTCTCAATACATACAACCGGTGCCAGATAAAAGCGGAGGAGAGGCTTTAATTTTTCCAAGATCACGATGCCTTTGTGGAGCTATTGCAGAAGATATTCCTGGAGGAAGAAGCTAAGGTGCAGGATATCAAGGCCATGGATGATCTGATCTTGAGAAGCCAAGTAGATCACCCAGCCGTCAGTGTACTGCTTCTGGAAGATCAGCTCCGATTGAGTATGCCCAGGGTCGAGGCTATCAAGAAACAAGCTGAGAAATTTGAGATAAATATTCAGTTTTTGAACCTTGTACTTTTGAAGGCATCGCTAATGAGGCTGCACCGTGGAGGAAGTTTCTGGATAGTCAAGTGGGCCCTCCTTCATGAAGGGTCGGTCATCATTATAATTTGTAACTAATTTTTGTAAAACATTTAAGAAAAATAGAACATTGGGATACGAGAGGTTGGGAAGCCCAAAGGCCACTTTGGGCAGCCCAACAGTCTGACCCTTTTTGTATAAATGTAAAAGAGTTAGAAGAAAGGGGGACTTTTTCCCAGTGAGACTAGTGAGGACATATTGTAAGAAGAACTATTTCATTTTGCAATAAAAAAATTACAGTTTGCCTGTTGGAGAAAGCTTAGTGGAATATTCAAATGTTGTGCTATGGATTTGTTGAAGAGGAACTATTTCATTTTCAGCTTTATGTCCATTAACTGTGAGACCGTTCTAACTCATTGAACCTATGTTCTTGTATGAATGTTTTCCAGTTCATTTTACGAAGATTTCCACTATGAGTAATGTGTGCTGTTCAAAAAAACAATTGGCTACCTGATTGTGAAATATCTTTACTCGTTCGTGCAATGTATGAAGAAATATCTGCTAACTGTAGTTTCTCTTTATGTTGCATGCGCAATTTACATTACTCATAATAGAATTCAGTTTTCTCTCCAGGGATAGATAGATAGGAGGTTAGATAGTTAATTGGTTTACTTCATGGCTGCATATGTGATTTAGATGCCTGTGAGCCTTAAGATGAGAGGTAAGAACCTGCGCATCACATTGTGTAGTTCCTTGCATCTTTATCATCCTTCATTGTTAATTAGGCATTTTCATTGCATGCATTAAGTCAAAAATACAAAAACTCGGTGGACCGGGCCGCAACCGGTAAAACCCTTTGTTTGTTACTTTGACCTACAGTAGCCAAACCACAAACCAGATGGATTCCCTATACCAAACAGTCAACGGGCTAGTTGGGAACGTTGATTGGGGAGAATCCTTTACTGTTGTTGCCTGCAAATTTCTAGGCCTCAACAGAATTGGCGCTAGAAGGAGGGCCGCCAGTGCATGGCTGGCCGTGGAAAGTTGTTTTCCTAAGACTACCTTACCAGCAGATATTTGAAGCTTGTAACCTGATCCAAGTACTTACAGATTTCGGTTATACCTTTGAAGTAAGAAAGCCTATTCTCATCCTGCATTGTTCTTTACTCATGCTCTTGTTCTTGTAGCTGTACCTATGGCTGGAATCAATGTAAATCAGCCCAACCCATTACCAGCATGGAGGGCAAGGTCTCCTTTGAATCTCACACCGCCTTTGCATAGCCTGCCCCAAGCCTTTGACAAGATGTTGCCTAAGTTTGACCCCGAAGAAAGGATTGCTGTAGACGAACACCTGCAAAGCTTTTATCTAGCATTAGAAGGGCTAAGGGCTAGGGAATATGAAGATGTGGTCTGTAGACTGTTCCCTAACACCCTGAAAGGAGCGGCAGCATCTTGGTATTTCAGTATCCCTACAAATTCGATTCCTGATTGGGACACCTTCGAGAAGGTTTTCAGAAGTAAATACACAACCCAAAAAACACATGCCTCATTAATGAAAGGTCTTGGTTTGTTAAGAAAAGAAAAGAATGAGAAAGTATGTAGTTTCACTCAAAGATTTTCAATATACCTAAAGAACTTTTCTGAAGTTGACAGACCTTCAGACAAGGTCTTAATTGAGTATTTTACCTCATCCCTAGGACCTGAGCTGGCCATGTTTGCCAAAATGAAATAAAAACCCACATTGGTAGAAACTCATGAAGAGGACGAAAGAGTAGAGGCTGAGAGGAAAAGTGTAGAAGATTATCTTGATTTGCCTAGAGAGAAAACTACAGAAAGAATAGCTTTGGTGTTGTCCAAACCCAGAGAGGGGCACTCACATGATCTTGAGGGAATGATGAAAATGACGCAGAATATTTCCAACTAGATAATAGATCTAGAGAAAGAAAGGGACATTCAGAAAACTTATAAACCCCATTACCCGAAAAGAGACGATAACCAATGGAAAATCCCTTCCCCAAAGTTAGCCTCAATAAATATAACAGAAATAGGGGGGGATAATTTCTGTACATTTCACCAGCAACCTCACTCCGAGAAAAAGTGCCCTCAATGGTTGAATTCAATGTCTTTGGTAATGAATAAGTTGCTGAACTCCAAATTGACTAAAGACAGTGGTGAAAAAGGAGGAAAAGAACAAACCATAGAGAAGCAAGATGATGATACAATGTTCTTATGGAATGGGGTTTCACTGTTTAACACAGAAGAAAATACTCTCAAGTCTCAATATACACCTACAGCCACAAAAGATAAGAACCTAGCAATTAAGGACAATGCAATACTTCTAAAGGTTAAAGAATTGCAAGATAAAGTCAAGAGGCAGGTAGATGTGAATGCTAAAGGTGACATGCCTAAAGCCGCTACTTGCAAACGAGAAACAGAGCCACTCGTTGAACCTACCAAACCCGTGGAAGATGATGAGGAAGAAAAAGCTGACAAACTTAAAGAGGGGATGCCCACAAAAAACCAACTTGTGGAAGAAAAGATCGAATTGACTAAGACAAAGAAAACCAGCACTCCACCTTTTCTTGTGACTCTTGAAATTTTGAATCATAAGGTGCATAATTGTTTGGTGGACTCTGGGTCATCGATGAATGTTATGCCTCTCGCAGTTTGTAAAAAACTTAATGGGAAGCTAAAACCTACTATTTGGGATGTCACTCAACTAGACAAGACTAGTGTCAAAGTAGTGGGGGAGATAGAAAATGTTCTAATTCGATTGTCTGCAAATGAAAGGATATGTCATTACATTGACATAGTAGTAGCAGACATACCTGATGGCTATGGAATGATCTTGAACCGAGATTGGACAGCAAGACTGAATGGGTACTTTGCTTTAGATTGGTCTCACTTGTGGTTACCTCAGAAGGGCAGCCCAAACCTGATTAAGATATTAAGAGAGCCCTGTATGAAGCACAATGTCACTAAGCTAGGAGAGGGAAATGAATCTGCTGAGTCCGTCCTGGGAAATTATCTCACTGAGCTAGCATTAAGACATCTTACTTCAAGAAAGGCTCGTTATATAACTGACACTCAGCCTGAGCTCTTTCAACTTCCTCAGGCTGTAAGAAATTATTATAGAATACTAGACATGTGTTTAGTTTCAAAAAAAGCACAGCTAGATCATGGTTAAACAACTCAGTAAAATTATTCAGCCCACCCCTTAACTCCCCATGATTAAATATTTTCAGGAGTGGGAAACAATTTTTATTTTATTTTGCTTTATACATAAATAAATTGATTTTGTGTTCTTTAATGCTTGGATGCTTTTACTTTTGGTTATCTAATTTAATGCTGTGTTCTTTTATTTGCTTTGCTAGCATTTCTTTTGGTTTTGAATAAAGAGGAAAACTTTTGGTTGCAATGGAAACATCAGGGCTCTTTATTAAATGAAATCTTGAGCAAAAGACTGTGCTTTAAAGTATAGAATGTCTTCTAGTAGCAGTGTTCCTAATTGGCAAAGCATTCATTGAAGTCTTATTTAACCCCTGTAAATAACTCAGAAGTAAAAGAGGTCTGGAATACTATTTAGAGGCTCCATCCATTTCACATCTTAAATACCCAAGGGGGTGACAGCAAAAGACTCACGGAAAGGAAGCAGAGTAAAAAAGTATATCATATATAAATGTTCCCATGTCAGATATTCAGAAAAGCAATAAGCTATCAAGAGTCAAAACTCCTTAAAGAAAACGATACATATCAAAGCATAAGTACTAAATGGCCATAATATCCTCTCCGTCCATGAACTGAAATATGAAGTACATTGTTCACACAAAAGGACACTATGGGATAGAGGATCCTGAATTAAAATTCAGTAAGAAAGGCCTCCAGGAGGACTCATATCAAAAGAACTAAAGTTCAAAAGGCACAAAAGTGCAGTTGGCATGGGAATGGGGGACAAAAGGATATGACTGTTTACTTTCTATTACAATCCTGTGGCGTCCAAGCTGTAAACTACTTGAGGATAGGAAAAATAAACCTCACCTAGTTGGCCTCAAAAGAGTTATTCAGACTTGCAATACTTCTGATATTACCATCTCCCAAAAGAATGGACTTCCTTAAATAATTTAAATGCATTATTTGGCTTGCTTAGGAATACAAGTGTCTAGAAGATTTCAATTTTATTTAGAATAGTCTTGCACTGGGAAGGAGTTAATTAAGAGATCTAGAGTTCACCAGGTAGTTGCCAATTGTTGCAGCTGCAACAATTTCCCAAAATTCTAAAAAAATTTAGGACCCTCCTCTACTTTGAATTAGTTTGATTTTCTTCCTTATTTTGGTCTAATGACTTTTTGAACGTTTTCCAACGCTTGGGTTGCTCTATTACTTGATATGATGTTTTCCCTAATGCTTGAAGTAATCCCATGCATAATTAAGCTCATCGCTTCCTTTTGAATACCTTTGAAGCCACTCTGAATCAGAAGTTCGTTTAATTGACATTCCCGCCGTTGCAGAGGTTTTTGCCTTGTCTTTTTCCGCCGTTGCGGATGACTTTTGGTTTTACGTCGAAAGGTGTGATTATTTCCTTGTTCGTCGTTGCGGACGAATCTTTGCATTTGGTTTCCGCCGTTGCGGATGGATTTTCACTTTCTTTCCAATTTTCATTTGTCTTTTGGCTTTGTATCGAAGCCTTTTACCATTTCTTTATTCGCTGTTGCGGAAGGTTTATCCTTTTCGAAGAAAAAAAAAAGTCGTATGCGGATGACTTAGAGTTTTGACTGTCCGCCAATGTGGAAGGAGGTTCCCTTTCGCTTCCGATCCAAAGTTCCTCCGACGTCCGATCATTAGTTTTTCCCACCTTGCCCACCACTGCGGACGGATTGATGTTATAGCCTTCCGTCGTTACGGAAGGATTCATGTTCTGACCTTCCGATTCAGAATAAGCTCCCATCCGATATGTTATGTCACACATGCGTATCATTTCTATATATATGGGGAGGCAGGTTATTATTCTATTGTTATTTTTCTAACTACTGTGCCCATCGTTGTCGTGCTGTCGCGCTCGCCCATTTGCAGTACACTCAGTACAGGTGTCTTCACCGAGAAACTTGCCAAACCTCTCCATGTCGGATACGTCCGTGCCAGGTAGGTTTTATTCACCTTCTCATGTTCTGTTGAAGCATTTGATAAGGTTTTGTGTGGATAGTTTTGGTTGTGGTAGTTTGTTTTTCCCCGGCCGTATTCCTTTTCCGTTTCTTGACGCCTATATAGGTGGGGGGGTTTTATCTTGACTATTAGCGGGGCGTTTTTAACCCATGGAATAATTATTTTGTCCCGCGGCCTTGTTTGTAAACCCCGCGCATAGAGATGGGGGTTTGGTGCAGACGGCTGCTACGCCGTCTGCACTAAGCTGCCCCGGGTGGTGATGTTTGTGCAGGAGGGGGGGGGGGTTATATGCATTTTTTTTGCAGTACCTATTGTTTCTCATCGCAGTCGTGGCCTTTCATTTTACCCGCTTCCTCGAACTTCTGTTTTGCCGCGCCATTCTGTGCACCATGGTTTGGCACTTTAGCCGGTTGGAAGGGATCTGCTGCGGTTTGTAGTTGATAAACATGAGCGCATGGGAATAAGCACCGTTGACGTCGCATGTAGTTTCCCTTGCAATCCTGCGCAGCCCATTTGTGTTCAGTCATCTAAAAACCTAGCCGGTTAGAAGGGATATGCGCTGTTTTAGTTTGTTAAGAGAGAATCTCATGGGTAGTGATTTTAATTGAAGCACCATTTGCAGCAAGATGACAATAATACCCGCAGAATGCAAAATTTATAGTCAAGTTAATGTAAATATCTTTCCGCGAACAGCAAGAGTCCTCGTCGTTTTTATTCCTACTAAGCTATATGGTTAAGGTGTTTGGTGGTGGAAAACATAAGCGACTCACACAGTCGTACTACGTATAGCTACTTTCAATCAGTTTCTTTAACTGCTATGCACAGACTAGATTTCCAAGCATTCGGCCTTGTATTTTAATGGTTCTGATAGTCAGGGCATTTTTAGGCTGTACATGCATGCATTTGTTTCACTACTTGCTATCACATTAAACACATGAAAATGGCACATTGCATATGGATGTAGTTTATTGCAGTCTAGAAGATGGTTGATGAAATGATTTAATATCATACAACAATGCTTTGTATCATGCTAAGATATAGACGAGATCACTAAATAATGTGCATTTGGTTGTAATAGTCCTGTTAGTCAGGCCAGTCAGGTTATGCAAGCTTATATCTTAGTTTCATCAACTAGTTGCTGTCATGGTACACATAGAAAGAATAAAATGCTGCACAGTGTCTTGTGAATGTCTGCAACTTGAATTGCTTAATGTCACAATGTTATACGTGGCAGGAAGAACTCACAATGTCCAAGAGACAAAAGAAGAAGGCCCCTGTGGTCGAAGAAGACCCAGAAGTAGAGGTCGTCACGAAGACCGAATACATATATGAAGACACTCAATGTGTTTCTGGGGTTGAGCCCGAGTACAAATGGGGTGAAATATATAGATTGATTTCCCGCAGGGAGGTTCCCGACATGGGCCTCGAAGAAGAATCCATCTATCCTAACATAGAGAAATCTTCTCTCATAAAAGTTGCCACCAGACCAGAGTTGTTCCCATGCTCTGAGGTAATTGGCTGGATTTTGCCCCGAGTAGACACAACTACAATGATCATGGGAAATGTTGAAGGACAAGGCTATGCTGCATTTAGCCCTGGATATGTGGCGTTGGCTTATCACCTACCAGAAGCCCAGGTTTTCTTGTCAGATGATTGGCTGAACAGCATCAGAATGGACCTGGTGGAAACTCTTAGGAGAATGATGTTGCAAGGAAAGCATTATCGATACAGACTGACCAGTGAATATTATACAGCGAGCTTGAGGGCTCCCTACAGATTTATCGCTCTGATGCTTAATAGGATCTTTGGGAGAGCTCATGGCAGACTCTTCAAACTTGAATGGATACCAATTATTTTTCATGTGGCAACCCAAGGCACAGTCTTCAATTGGGCCAGCATGGTGTCCAGCAGTCTTTCTTCTTGTGTGACGTCAGCCTTGGAGGGAGAGTCCAAGAAAAGATCAAAATTCTATATGAGTTCAATATTAGTAGATTGCATATTGTGCAACCAGGCTTTCCCCGGTCTCAGGTGCATCTGGGACATGGAAAGGATGCCTGTTTATGGCGCTTATAGACCATTGTGGGATCACCAGTACCATAGCCATTACAGAGAGGTCTGTGAGCACTTCATTATGCCACTGTACACACTCATTTTTCCGAAGGAGTGTGACTATATGTCGGAAGAAGCCATGCAGGTGATAGAAGAACATGCGGATTATTTCTTAACTGAAAATGGCATGTACTTCCGGATGTTCGGAGGATCAAGACCACCTTCACTGCTACCCAAATATGCAATGGATTACATAGTCCACAAGGAGGCAGTCAAACAAGTGTTCATTGATGGAATAGGCAGTTTTCTGTTTGAACACAAGAAGACTGCCTACCCTCCTTTGCCATTCAAGCTAGGAAGCTACAAATTCACCAAGGTGAAAGAAGCTGCTGAATTCATAGAGGAATTGGAGAAGTTCCATTTTGGGGAGATGCCCTACCGCAGAAATGACACCCGAGGCAAGGTTATCGAGCATTGCAAAGAACACAAGGTGCACTTCAAGTACACCCACCATTTTGATAAAGACGAATCTGTCTTTCGAAATGCCCCAAACATGACAATGCTAATGAGAAGATTCAAGAAAAAGATCACCACCAAAGGTGGAAAAGGGGATGAACAGGAAAAGGCTGAAGAAGAAGCCAAAAAGAGAAATGAGGAATCCCAGAGGTTGGAAAAAGAAGCTGCAGAAAGGCTTCATACAGAAGAATCAATAGAGAAAGCAGAGGAAGCAGCTAGAAAAGAAACAGAGGAAGCAAAGAGAAAGCTCGATGAGGAGCTCCAAAAGCAAGAAGCTAAAATAATAAAGTTGACACAGCAGTCAGCTTCTGAAACAGCAGCAGGGCAGACTTAGGAGGTGGAGAACCCCGAGGTTCAGACCCCTCAAGTACCTGCTACCAGCATACCCATGGTTCCCACGCTTAGGCTGGTCCCTTTTGTGCAGGAAAAAGGAAAGGAAATCCCTGATTTCAACACTGTATATTATGATAGGGAAACAAAATGAATAATAAAGAGGATAGAAAATAAAGTTGAGGCGGAAGGCCTACCTGGTAAAATGATAACAGATACTGCTGTTATGCTAGGAACAGACCAGGATTCGAGATTTACCCTCAGAGTCGGGTCCGCATTCATCCAAGCTTCAGAAGATAATGTAGGCAAGATAATGCTGGACTTGGAGCAATCCATGAAAACATATGCTCAATTAAAAGATACATTGAGGAAAGAAAGGGAAGATAGCAACAGGCTCAAAAGGAAATATGAAGATGTGCAACGGGAAATGAAGTCCTCCAAAGCTGAAGTACAGGCCCTCCAAGTAGAAATGCAAGTCAAGGAAACAGCACAAGAGGCCCTAGAGAAAGTGCAGAAGGAATGCCAAGATCTAAAGGGTGAGAAGGGACAACTACTGGCAAAGGTGGAGGAGCTAGAAGAGCCGCTGAAGATCCTCTTGCAGGCCAATGATATGCACACCCTAGAACTGAGAAAGGAACACCAGGAGTAGATGTCTGCTTTGAACACTGCTTTGGAAGTGGCAAGGGAACATCAGGTCGATCTTCGGCCTCTCAAGCAGCATGTATTGACCCAGAAAACCAAGATGCTACAGCTGCAGACTACTGTTGAAGAAGAAAGGTGTAAAGTGCTGCAGATCGACGGCCGATTGGAGGAGATCCTGGAAACTGTATCCTACTTTGTGGATAGGTCCCAGGACGTCCTAGAGGTCCTGACTGTACGAATGACAAGGTTGGAGAACAATGAGGAAGCCCCAAAAGAGCTACGGGAAAAAGACCAGCAGGCCCTCAAACGGGACTATAACCTAGTGGAGTTTGCTATAAATACTGTTGAAGACTTCAAGAAGGCAGTAAAGAAGACAAGGGGATTATGCACTGAAATCTTCAGAAGACTTCTCAATACATACAACCGGTGCCAGATAAAAGCGGAGGAGAGGCTTGAAGTTTTCCCAGATCACGATGCCTTTGTGGAGTTATTGCAGAAGAGATTCTAGGAGGAAGAAGCTAAGGTGCAGGATATCAAAGCCATGGATGATCTAATCTTGAGAATCCAAGTAGATCACCCAGCCATCAGTGTACTACTTCTGGAAGATCAGCTCCGATTGAGTACGCCCAGGGTCGAGGCTATCAAGAAACAAGCTGAGAAATTTGAGATAAATATTCAGTTTTTGAACCTTGTACTTTTGAAGGCATCGCTAATGAGGCTGCAGCGTGGAGGAAGTTTTCGGATATTCAAGTGGGCCCTCCTTCATGAAGGGTCAGTCATCATTATAATTTGTAATTGATTTTTGTAAAACATTTAAGAAAAATAGAACATTGGGAGACGAGAGGTTGGGAAGCCCAAAGGCCACTTTGGGAAGCTCAACAGTCTGACCCTTTTTGTATAAATGTAAAAGACTTAGAAGAAAGGGGGGATTTTTCCCAGTGAG
>LPNX010960623.1:85073-139457 GCA_001517045.1 Pseudotsuga menziesii | reverse complement strand
GAAATTATGAAACATTCAAACTTGCAAAATGTATTACTTGTTGCCATGGTACTTATATTTCTATGTGAGATTACTTGTTGTTTATAGGTTGTTGCATTAATTGTTACTTCTTGTAACTGTCACTGTTTATATTTCTATGTGTATATCAAGTAATTAGTTATTAAGTAAGTCCTTGAAATTAAAGATCCAAAATGAGTTTACTTGTCTTTGTGAATAGGAGAGCTTTTGTCACTACGAATATCTGAGATAAGCAACATAGATGCCTAGTACTTGGCTCTTAAAAATAGTTTAATAAATATTACGTAAGAAATGGATATTGAATAACATTAACAATGTTGAATGCCTAATAAATACTTAACAATATAGATATTAAAAATGTAACAACAATTGGAGATTTTGAAAAATCTGAATTCCAATGTAAGCACCAACTATTACAATGAAACTTTCAAGAAGATATTTTAAAAACATAAAATGTGTGGCATTGTTGTATATAAATATATGCTAATCTAATAAAAAATAATAATAAAAAGAAATATTTACAAGCATTTATAAAAATAATGTTAGACATTGGAAAAGAAAAGATATTTGATTATATAAAATTAAAACAATAATAAGAAAAATATGATTTTTGTTGTTTATGCAATGTGAAGAACTGCAACCTCTGTTTAGATCCGCCGAGCTCTTCATTGGCCTTGCATCTAGTGCCTAAATTGTGGCTTCCTCCAAGTGACATCACCTTAAGCATTAAGGCTTAGGCTCATGAACTATTCACCCTACTAGGTTATAAAGAACTCATGTCATATCTCTTATGTCACATGAGTCTCACAAGTTCAACATCTAAACATCGGGCTTCTTGGCATGAAATATAATGCTAAAATGGAATGTCAAAGCTAAATGAAATATATAGATGTAGAAAAGTAATAAAATATACATATAATTATATTCTTATACAAATACAAAGACTAATTTCAATTTTGAACGTAGAAGTTAGAATGCAATGTACCATGTCCTCATGACGATGCCTTTAAATACGCAACACACTACATAAATTAACTTTCACTATACTAGTGGTTTTCCAAGAAACCATGGGTACAATCAAGGCTTTGGGTCAACCCCATTTCACTCAACCTAATCAATTTGGAAAAATAAAAAAATATAAAGGAATGTCACAAACAATGCCAGTGTTGACCCCTCAACCTAATCAATTTGGAAAAATAAAAAAACACAAGTGAAGGTGTCACAAACAATGCTAGTGTCGACCCCATCTCACTCAACCTAATCAATTTGGAAAAATAAAAAAATATAAGTGACTTCACGCATCTTGATCTTTGAATAGACATTGACTTGCACCAACAATTGACTTCACCTTCAAAAATACATTATTCGACTTTGATTCAATTACAAGGTCATTCGTTTTATCTCCACAAAGAGTAGCGACTAAGTTTAGTTGAATGACAATAATTTGAGTAGCAACACTACGTTGAATCATATTCCCCACATCTTATCAAAGATTAGTCGATAGCTTATGACATATGATAACACGAGAAACAAACATTGACAACAACCATAAGACAATCATCAAATATATTTCTTGAGGCCCATCACAAACAATGCCATCATCAACCTTATTCCCATCTTGTACCGAGGATGGTGGATTAGAGACATCTTATACAAGAGTACATGGGACAAGTAGAATAAGTACCATGCAAGTTGAATAATAATACTTATTTTTTTTAAAATATCTCATTTCTTTTGAATCGGTAATAAAAAAAAGTTGTCACATCATAAAATTTAGGAAACTATATGAACATTGAAAATCTATTTCAATTAAATAAAATTAAGGAATTATAATAAAAAAATATTTTAAAAAAATGATTATAAATTAAAACATTGAAAAAACTTTGCATTTTGTTTTGATTTTTTCAAGAAACTAAATTAATAAAATACTAAAGCATTCGAACCTTGGATGGCTCTAATAATAGTAATCAAACGATGGATTCACATGTGCACAACATTATTAATTGAATTTTAGTGACAAATTTCACCAAAGTTTTTGGGGAACGTTTCAACATAACAAACCGAAGTTTATACCACAAGTTGATATAATTTTGACTGAAAGTGCACGCGTCGAGGAATACGCAGGGTGGATCTCGTGTAATGTTGAAAGGAAATAATAAGGTGACATGCTGAGCAACAAGTTTAAAGTATGCAGTCAGTCTATCTTCTTTACCATCTTTGGATACTATGCACAATGTTCCTGATACTAATTTGCTTCACAGGATATTCACAGTAGATGGGAAGGGACGACTACATGGGGAATACAATCGTTCTCACTTGGGTGCTCGGTAAGGATTACATCCATATTATTCCAAGCCGATCAACATCATTCTATAATAGAATTTGTTTGACATCATTGATACGATTATCCATCCCAACTACAATGTTTGGCATATCCGGGATTTCATGGGAGGTGTAGCTAGTGGACTGTTCAGAGATTGTAGCTACTTCAAATCGTCTGGGAAGATCCCTGACATCTGCGTCTAGTTCCTGCAAATCATGGGCCAGAATCGGTGAACCTTTAATATCAATCAAATCCTTGATTTTCTCCTGAAACTCTTGGATTTTATTTCCATATAGCCACTTTCTGTATATATCAAAGATGTGTAAATTGTCTACTTCCTGCACGAGTTTACGGGCATCTTCCAATACTGATTGAAATTATTTGAACTGCCTATGTTTGTGGGTTGATGAGTCTGAGCTGGGAATTATCTGAAGAGCCCCTGTTATTTCATTGGAGAAGACAGGGATATGGCCATAAGAATATGGGAAGGATCAGGCTAGAACAGTCGGCTTCAGCTTCGAAATCTGCAGGACAAATGCCTTGTAGAGGTGGATGGAGAATATACCATAAAAATGCATGATCACCTAAGAGACGTGGGAAGACGAATTGCAGATGAGGAAAATTCTGGAGGAGTAATCCCACATCGTCTTTGGCGTTTGAGGAAAATTCTGGAGGAGTAATCCCACATCGTCTTTGGAGTTTGGTGGAAAACATTCATGATTTGTGGCAGCAATATTGTGTAAGTGCTTGAATTCTTCAAACAATTTTAAGGTTTCGTTGTTTGAAATAGAAGTAGAAAGAGAAATATCTGGCACCTCTGTTTAAATTGTATGATGTTTGCTTTTAACCAAATGAACAGGTAATAACAAAAGTTCGTGGAATTAGGACGGCTCATTACACTTGTGACATTGCAGATTCATTATACTCTACTCCATTCCAGCAGGTAGGAGGCCAGTTCTTTATATGCACAGTATGCTCTAGCCTCTTAATCAATCACCTCTTCTTATAGTTAGTGCCCTTTTCCTAGCATTCATGGAACCAGATCTATCCCTCATCTACTTTCCATATCCTCACGTCACGTGTTCGTTCTGTATATATCAAAGATGTGTAAATTGTCTACTTCCTGAACGAGTTTAAGGGCATCTTCCAATACTGATTGAAATTATTTGAACTGCCTATGTTTGTGGGTCGATGAGTCTGAGCCAGGAATTATCTGAAGAGCCCATGTTATTTCATTGGAGAAGACAGGGATATGGCCATAAGAATATGGGAAGGATCAGGCTGGAATGGTCGGCTTCGGCTTCGAAATCTGCGGGACAAATGCCTTGTAGAGGTGGATGGAGAATATACCATAAAAATGCATGATCACCTAAGAGACATGGGAAGACGAATTGCAGATGAGGAAAAGTATGGAGGAGTAATCCCACATCGTCTTTGGCGTTTGGTGGAAAACATTCATGATTTGTGGTAGCAATATTGTGTAAGTACTTGAATTATTCAAACAATTTTAAGGTTTCGTTGTTTGAAATAGAAGTAGAAAGAGAAATATCTGGCACCTCTGTTTAAATTGCATGATGTTTGCTTTTAATCGAATGAACAGGTAATAACAGAAGTTCGTGGAATTAGGACGGCTCATTACACTTGTGACATTGCAGATTCATTATACTCTACTCCATTCCAGTAGGTAGGAGGCCAGTTCTTTATATGCACAGTATGCTCTGTCCTCTTAATCAATCGCCTCTTCTTATAGTTAGTGCCCTTTTCCTGGCATTCATGGAACCAGATCTATCCCTCATCTACTTTCCATATCCTCACGTCGCGTGTTCGTTCTGTATATATCAAAGATGTGTAAATTGTCTACTTCCTGCACGAGTTTAAGGGCATCTTCCAATACTGATTGAAATTATTTGAACTGCCTATGTTTGTGGGTTGATGAGTCTGAGATGGAAATTATCTGAAGAGCCCCTATTATTTCATTGGAGAAGACAGGGATATGGCCATAAGAATATGGGAAGGATCAGGCTGGAACAGTCGGCTTCGGCTTCGAAATCCGCAGGACAAATGCCTTGTAGAGGTGGATGGAGAATATACCATAAAAATGCATGATCACCTAAGAGACGTGGGAAGACGAATTGCAGATGAGGAAAAGTCTGGAGGAGTAATCCCACATCATCTTTGGCGTTTGGTGGAAAACATTCATGATTTGTGGCAACAATATTGTGTAAGTGCTTGAATTCTTCAAACAATTTTAAGGTTTTGTTGTTTGAAATAGAAGTAGAAAGAGAAATATCTGGCACCTCTGTTTAAATTGTATGATGTTTGCTTTTAACCGAATGAACAGGTAATAACAGAAGTTCGTGGAATTAGGACGGCTCATTACACTTGTGACATTGCAGATTCATTATACTCTACTCCATTCCAGCAGGTAGGAGGCCAGTTCTTTATATGCACAGTATGCTCTGGCCTCTTAATCAATCGCCTCTTCTTATAGTTAGTGCCCTTTGCCTGGCATTCATGGAACCAGATCTATCCATCATCTACTTTCCATATCCTCACGTCGCGTGTTTGAACTCCGCAAGCCCAACTTCGTTTTAAAGATCTCCATCTGGGCAGATCTATGGATAAATACAAGCAGCAGCAGCAGCGTGAATCGAAGTTGAAGTGGAGAAATCTCGTGGACTATGGCAGAAGAACGATGATGCAAATGGAAAATGAAACAACGGACAGCAACCACAATTACAACTGTAGCAGCAAAAACTCAAATTCCACATCCTCCTATCTGCATAACCAACAGCAATCCTATCGACGAAGAGATAGAGGATCCAGAGGCCGATCAGCCCGGCCCGAATTCGATCCCCAATCCGATGATAGCCTGTACAAAAACTCCATCAGAAACTCCGATGATGTCATTGTTACCAGGTGTCGAGAAGCTCTGATGATGTCATTGATGTCATGTCATTGTTACCAGGTGTCGACCCAAATCCAGATAGCAAACTTCGAGGATGACATCATCCCTGCTTAACCAATAGCAACACAAATAAATACAATTTTAATAAATTTAAAAATTGCTATTTTTCATGTTACAAAGTTAAACTTTGGAATAGAGATTTTAATCTTTTAAATATGCACCGATATGCACCAACTAATACCCAAAGTCCACGCAGTTTGAATTCGATCGATTACAATATACCTGCTGAGGCAGGTATAATAAAGTTGATATCTTTAAAATGTTTTACGAATATACAATCATATAGTCATTTACTATAGAATTACAAAGTCTTTATCCGTATAAATTCAGGTTCTATTTTGAGAAGGATATATATAATATTGTTGTTTTAGGTTAGAAAATATATAATTCCCAAATATTTTATAATAAGTTTAATTTTAATAAATTTATTTAAGTAATTGTATATATTTTTATAAACTGCGTTGAATTTTTATTAAAAAATGAACTAGTTACTGAACCATATATAATAATTTGTTAAAGATTTTACATATATGAAATTCCTTTCATATGAATTTTTTTTTAAATTAATATGAAATGAATTTTATTTCATATTAATTTTTTTAATTTGTAAAAACAAGGCAGATATAGATAATTTTATTTAATATTAAATTTAAATTTAAATAAAATGTTTGTTATGTTTTATTATATTGAATATTAATAAAACATATTAAATAATAAAGTTAATCATTTATGTTTACCAAGTATTGTAATCTCTAATTTTATTAAATATATAATTTTAAATTAATAAAATAATTATTTTTATTTAATAATTTTTCAATTTATAAAGAAATTTGAACATGTAACATCATTTTAAGAATAGCATTATTTTGTTCAAATTATATTTATTGACTATATGTAACATACCAAAAACTTTTAAAAAAAAATTATTATTTATTACAGCAAAAACATTATGTTAATTTTTATTGTAAACTTTATGACCAAATGGTTCAAGGATGACTGTAATTGAAGAATCATTTATTTTTATAACTAGTAAGAGGAGACACCTATTAAGGTGAGACTATTAAATGAGTGTTCACTGCCCACTAGGAGGAAGGAGCAGTTGTAGAAGGCTCATTGACAAGTGGCAGCACGCATTCACTTTCTAGCTGTTGCAGGAGCATAATCCCTAGAAAAGTGGTCATGTTCCCTAAGAGAGGGAACTGAGTTGGACACCTCATTAAATTCCAAAACTGACCCAAAGACCAAGGAAATCTTATATAAACCATCAAATTAAGCAGAAGGCTCACCACTCATTCTGATTTTTGAGAGAATGAACTTTCTTATTGTTGCAAACGGAAAAGTGAGGCACACAAAGAATTTGATGAGGGGATAACTAAAGTAATTTGTTGAGTTAAGTCTGGTGCTGAGTGCTAAGTTGCAGAAGTCTGCTGTGTAGCAGAGATCTCGGTCCTAGTGGTGTAGTGAGAAATCTCGGGGGTCCTAAGCAAGTGATTTGACTGCTTCAGGAAAAGGTTGGGTAGAACAGTCTCCCTTGGGTGTTAGTCCCTTTTCTCTGGAATTCATCCATGTTCCAACTCTACACTATATTATGGTCTTTTTTTATTTATGTTTAAGAAGACTGTAAATTATTTAGAATAGAGTTATAATTTAATAGAAAATAGTTCAATGACTGTAGGATTTAGTATTTGGACTGATTGATTTAGAAATGAACATAAATTATCCCCTATATTTTTCCTCTCAACGAAGTGGCGTACTCTAGTACAAAAAGATAGGAAGTTGAATAGTAGTATCAGAAAGAATGAATAAATATGTGGTTTTGTTATTGTAGAGCTTAGAGATGATATATATTTATATGTTGTATACAATCTACTACTAGTTACAAAATCTGGTGATTAATTATGAGCTACATCTCTTATTTCAAAGGTCAAACAGTTAGTCTAATCAAGCTTTCATTAAAGTACAAGTATAGGAACATAAAATAAGTGCAGAGTTATCTCTTTTATGTGCATTTTAAGGTACTCATTATTCTAAAAAAACATAAACTACTAACTATAAAAGAACCTAAATGTGCATATCCAAACTTATTCTTATTATACAATCTCTCGGAGAATCAAACCGTATTATCAGTAAACACACTCTAATTTTTATTATAGATTAACCAGATTTAATAACGAATTTTTTTAAACTAGAATACAAATTCTTAAGGGTATCTCATCCCAAAATCTTAGCAGCTAAACTATTAATATAACACCAAGTCAATATTATCGCCAATTCTTAGCACTGGTTACAGGCTACCGAATTTTTAATTGGTGTTGTTTCTGCAATATGTATCTATAAAAGAAAATCTCAACTAGTCTCTTGACTTATTAAAAATACTTAAACAAAATTAAATACTGCGAATAAGGCTTTACAGTTTAAATAAACCATATGTATGTTAACCAAAAGTCATTACATAGTCACAGTCAATATAGAATAACGATACTGTAAATCAATCTTTTATTAAAGAATAATATACTATTAACCCAAAGATTAGCGATGCATTTTATAAACTATAACCAAAAAGAGTCGTGTAAGAAGTTAACACTAGTATCATTTCTATCTCAGTTCTGTTTATGCAAAAGTTAATTTTTCCCCATTGAAGTAAGTCTCAGTAAAATAAGTAATCAAGGCCTTATGGCTCTTGGTTCTAAACCTATTTTGGAAGGGTAGCAGTTCCACGTGTTCTCTTTTACAGTATTTTTAGGTTAAACGATAAATAATTAATGATAACCAGTAAATATTTTACAAATACTTCACGGATGCAAAAACCAGAAAATTATTGCAAACAGTAACCAAGATCGAAACCAAAATTCCTTCTGTCATTAAAACAAGATTATCATTTCATCGAGTGGTTTGGGGAAAGTGAACTCCAAAATTATTAGTTGGTTTAGCTATCAAAGTAATAAACAAGGTTTTTGATAACCAACAATCCAAAACAACAAAGTAAGATATTCAGTTATTATGAAAGTTGCATAGTCATAAGACTCCACGAATAATGATTCGATTCACAATATAGAATTTACACATTTAACTGAACCGTAATAGAATTACAGTATCATAATCTCATGAAATTCATTAAACCAAATAAAGAAAAAAAAATCGTTATATTATCAAGGTGTATGCTAAAGAGGATACATCACAGTTTTCCTCATCACGACTTCCTATAGCTTTGAAGTGTATAGAGATTTTGTCGAACATAGATACAAAAACCTTGTGGATATTTATTACAAAATTTTAAAACTAACAAAAGTGCAGAATGGTGTAGTCACCTATAGGTTGTAAAAGACCTTCACCTTTCAAATGTTCAAAAACCAAATCCAACATGGAGTAGGAAGAAATATAGATACCATAAGTTATCCTCATTTTGCCTCTTTAAGAGCCACACAAGGAGTTTCATAGGATTTACCAGTCAAGGAGGGGTTTCGTAGTCTTAATCCTTCCACACCTGTAGCCACTTCCATCCTACATACAAAGAATATATAGTTTTGAACCTTAAATAACTTAAGGCTTGGTAAGGGAAGTAAAACTAAAAATAAAGTCGGTATACCTGCTTGGACTTCCAAACATACAGGCGTCACTAAAACAAAGAGTCCAGGTTCCTCCACAAAACGAAATAGGCTAAGAGAGTTTTGAAGCACTTCGAGGCTCAGTGTAATAACTACTTCATCTCGTGTCACAACTAAGGAAAGAATAAATTATAGTATTTAAAAAATAAATGCAATTGCAAAGAAACCTTCGCCTTCATACAGTGTTACATCGAAACAATAGATATTTTTACCATAGTAGGTTAAACGTTTAGGGTTTTCTTGGCATTAAGTGACAGTCAACTGTTTCCCACATAGCCGTCATGTGGTCCGAGGGTAGGCACCTTAATAACTTGTCTTTGATCCTTCATAACCATATTAATGATTTCCACGACAACCATCCTTTCAAGTCTTGAAGGTTAAGGATGTAAATAAAGAAAAACCTAAGGTTTTACAACGCATACCTCATTGAAATATTTAAAGCTATACAACCTTCTATCTTTTAAAACTTCATATTTTAAAAATACTTGTTTTAGGTACAACCTGCATCAATAAAGTTAATATTCATTAAATATTGATTATAGAATCATTTGTAATGTCTTAGTTAAGTTTAATATTATTTTCAATACAAAGTAAGTTAGAAATAGGTGTTTTTCCAAACCTTAGTTTTTTCCTTGTCGATGCTCCTTTAGCGTCTAGACTAGAGGCTAATATTTATCTATTTAGTCTAGACGCCTCAAAGCTTGTACAAAGTAAAATGAATAAATTATGCATTAGTCGTAACGACTAAGTAATCCCATGACCATTCATTGCGCAGCTCCAGTTTAGAATCAGACAAACAACTACGACAAACTGAAGTATGACAATAAGTTAAATAAAGACAGTTCTGTTATGTCTTAAAGTAATGTCATATCGATAGATCACCATTTTATACATGCTAATAATAACTTAAGTACACGACGATAGTAATGCATGATGAAATAATTATGAGTAAAACCATCCCTCTTTTTATTGTCTAATAAATTGTAATATTACATGCAGTAAATAATAATAATAAAATTATTTACGAATTTAAGGGTTGTTACATGTGGTATCAGAGTGTGATTCCAACACTAGGCCTCACTGGCTCACTCACTTTTAAAGAAAAACAATGTACTAATTTTATTTAAATTGTATTTATTTCTACATAGAAATATAAAACTTGTTTTACAGGAAAATGGAGAATGTTGAAGTATCTGCTGAGAATGGTTCTCAACACATTAATCCTGACAACTTGTATGTAGATTTGAACAATCCATAGATGATGCAAACAATCATAGATTTAAAGAATGAGCTACAAACTGCGAAATAGGATAATCAAAGAATTTTAGAGCTGAATGAATATCTATTGGACAAAATAAATAACCAGGAAAAAGATAAAAGAAGTACTATTGAAACATATTTTGAAACAATGTCCTATAAATATAAAGGGAAGAAAGCAAAGTATCCTGATAGTGAATCTTCCTGAGAGGTTAAACCAAGGCCACGTAGGGAAAGGAAAAAATACATATGTGACATAAGTGAAGTGACCAAAAACCTAAGAGAAAGAAGTATAAACCTTATGAAGACATTTCTAGAGAATTCAAGAAAATAAAGCCTCCCATGTTCAATGGGGAAGCAGAAGCTTGGTTGTCAGGAATGAAGAAATACTTCCAAATTTATAACTATTCTGACAGATTAAAGGCCACAATGACTATTTACAATTTGACCGAAAAAGCTGACATATGGTGGCAAGATATAAAGAGGGTCAAAAATATGAAAGAGAAGTACTTGACCTAAAGAGTTTTTAAGAAGTACTTCAAGATAAAGTTTATGTCTGAGAAATATTACGAGGATAGAGACAAGGAGTTCTATGATTTAAAAATAGGTTCCATGTCCATGAAAGAGTTGAGCAGCAAGTTCTTAAGCATGCTAAGATACGTACCATACATAATAGATGAAAAGCAAAAAAAAACGGTTTTTAAGATGTTTACCTGCTAGCTTCAAAGATAGGATTGAGTTTGACAATCCAAAAACCTTGGAAGAAGCTATGAGAAAGGTTGAATTCTATTATGAACAGAGCAAGAAAAGGGAAAGTCTACCTAATTAGAAGACTAAAAATACAAGTCAATTTGATCAAAAGAGAAGAGGATTCAAGTCAAACAAGAATTTTGGGAGTAAGTCTCAGAACTTCTCCAAAAACAACTATCACAAAATTGATTTTAAGAACAAAGTACCCCATAATACTACAGAATCAAAGGAAAGGGATTTATCTAACAAATTTGTTAGAAATACTGAACAAAGGAAACCTGTCAAATGCTAGGAATGCCAAGGACCACACTACGCAAAATACTGTTCGATCCAGAAAGGGAACATCAGCAACATACACACTATCCATGAAGAAGAAACAGTTGGAGATGTGGTCAACGAGATGCACAGGATAAATGCAGCTCTATAGAACCAACAGGTAGATCACCAAAATTTCTTCTTTTCCATATTAGTTGATCGAGGATATAGTTTAAGTTATATATCTCCTAGAATAGTGGAAAAGTGTAAATTGTCCTTACAAAATTTTGAAAAATCATACTGGTCCACCTAGCCACGGGAACTAAAAGAAACGTAGTAAACTATGTTGAAAGTTGTAATTTGATGATGAATTAGTTTGAAACTCTGGTGAAACTAAAAGTGATACCTTTAGGATCCTACGATGTTCTAATAGGATTGGATTGGAATGAAAAACACCAAGTGATTTTAAACTATTTTCAGAAAAATTTTACTTGTTTGAATAAGGAAGGATAAAAAATTACGGTCACAGGATTACCTAGAAAGATATCTATTACACAAATTTCATCCTTACAGATGAAAAAGGTTGTAAGAAAGGGTTGTAAAGTATTTGTTGTGCACACTATAAATAGTGAACAAATTCATAAAATATATAAACCACGATTTGAGGATATCCCGATCCTGCAGGATTTCACGGATGTATTCCTAGAAGAAATTCCAAGATTACCTCCTAAATGAGATCTGGAATTTACAATCAAATTAGTACCTAGAGTGCACCTAATTCGAAATCTCCCTTTCAAATGAATATCTTGGAGCTAAATGATTTAAAATTAAATTTACAAGAGTTAATAGACAAACATGATGTGAGACCAAGTGTATCCCCTTGTGGAGCACTGGTATTTTCTGTTAAAAAAAAATAAAGTACTCTACGTCTATGTATAGACTGACATCATCTTGATAAAATGATGATTAAGAATAGATATCCTCTGCCCCACATTGACGATCTATTCGATCAGATACGCGGAGCCACAATATTCTCAAAGATTGACTTAAGGTCTGGTTATCACCAAGTTAGAATTAAAGATGAAGACATCTTTAAAACTACTTTCTAGACAAGATACAGGCACTATGAATTTGTGTTTATTCCCTTCGAGATAAAAAATGCACCAACAACCTTTATGTGCTTAATGAACAGTGCACTAAGTAAGTACTAGATATATTTGTAGTCGTCTTTATAGAGAACATATTAATTTATTCTAAGACAAAAGAAGAACATGATGAACACCTAAAAATAATTCGGCAAGTGTTAAGAGAACATCAACTATATGCTAAGTTCAGCAAATGCGATTCTTTTAAAGATAAAATACAATATTTAGGGCACGTGATATCCCGATAAGGGATATCGGTGACCCGGATAAAATAAAGTCTATAATTGAATGGATTGTACCTAAATACATAACTAATGTACGATCCTTTATGGGGATAGATGGTTATTACAGGAAATTTATTGAAGGATTTTCAAGGATTGCAAATCCTATAACTTCATTACAGAAAAAGGGTAAGAAATTTGTTTGGGATCATAAATGAGAAGACAATTTTAATAAACTAAAAATATTATTAACTAGTGCACCCATCCTAAAAATAGAAGACCTAGATAAATACTTTGTCATATGCAACGAAGGCTTGGGTGGGGTGCTGACACAAGAAGGTCATGCAATTGCATATGAATCAAGAAAATTAAATACTCATGAAAAGAATTATGCAACTTATGATTTAGAATTAGCTTCAATAATCCACACCTTAAAAATGTGGTGTCATCACTTAATAGGTAAAATATTTATGCTAATGTCTGATAATATAAGTCTAAAATATATGTTTGATCAGCAAAATCTAAACGCAAGAAAATCTAGATGGCTAGTTTTCCTTAGCGAATATAATTTTGAAATCAAACATATTAAAGGGAAAGTAAATAAAGTGGTTGATTCCTTAAGAAGGAATGCAGAAGGAATGCAGTAACAAGTTTTGTAGCTACCATTAGAAGTTATAAAACCAATTTGGAAGATAAATTGGAAGAAGGTATAAAGCGGGATCCAAAATACTAGAATTTAAAAGAAAAGATAACTCATAATACATCTGAAAATATAATTACAGATTACAGTTTTAATGAAAAAATTCTAATATTGTTTAAAAACATACTTTATGCACCAAATGTACTGACAGTTAAATTCCTGAGTTTGAATGAATTGCACAAAAGTCCTTATTCACGACATCTAGGGTATCAGAAAATGATAACTATGTTAAGAAAAGGGTACTTTGGCCCAACATGAAGAATGAGGTTGCTTAATTTTTAGCTAGATGTATTGAATGTCAGCAAGTTAAGGATGAACATCAACACCCAACAAGCCTTTTACAGCCATTACCAATTCCAAATTGGAAATGGAAAGTCATCAGTATTGACTTTGTAACTGGTTTACCTAAAGACCAGAAACATAATGATTCCATAATGGTGGTTGTGGATAAGTTAAGTAAAGAAACACACTTTATTCTTATTAAAAAAATCAAACAACTGCTAACATTGCAAACATCTTCATGAAAGAAATATTATGTTTGCATGGAATCCCAAATGTAATTATGTTTGACCGAGATCCTAAATTTACTGGTAATTTTTGGAAAACTTTATTCAAAGGATGAGACACTAAATTAAATTTCAGTTTTTCTTATCATCCGCAAACGGATGGACAAACAGAAAGAGTTAATCAGATAGTAGAAGATATTATGTGAATGTGTGATAGTGATTATCCGAAGAAGTGGGAAGTCTATTTGCAATTAGTTGAATTTGTTTACAATAACCATTATCAGGCCTCAACAAAGCTTAGTCCTTTTGAACTATTATATGGTAGAAAGTGTAACACTCCTATTGAATGGAGTAGTCCAATGGACCGATTGATGTTAGGACCTGACATGTTAAAATCATTGGAACTAACACTGAAACATGTAAAAGGAAACTTGAAAACTGCTCAAGACAGGTAAAAGAGCCATGCTAGCCTTAAAATAACTCCGAAGGAATTCCAAGTTGATGAGCATGTGTTTGTTAAGGTGAAACCAAGAAATATCTCCATTAAATTAGCTAGTTGTGCTAAATTAGCACCCAGGTATTATGGACAATTCAAGATATTGGCAAGAGTGGGTCTAGTGGCTTATCAACTAGCCCTAGCACCTAATCTTAGGATACAAAATGTTTTTCACATTTCTATTTTGAAAAAGTATATACATGATGCTACTCATGTGATTTGCTGGAATGTGATCCAGGTAGAACCAAAAGGATATTTTCTGGTGGAACCGGATTGTATTTTCAACAGGAGGGAAATTTTTCTTTGGAATTGCACCACTGACATGTAAAGGTGCAATGGAAACACCTCAGTCTAGATGAAGTGACCTGGGAACTGGAGAGCTATATGCGAGTGGCATATCCAAATCTAATTAAAAAGACTCAGAATAACTTAAGCAACATCGAGGACAATGTTGATCTTAAGGCGGGTGTTTGTAACATACCCAAAACTGAAAAAAATATATATTTATTATTTATTTTAGTAAAAACATTATGTTAATTTTTATTGTAAAGTTTATGACCAAGTGGGTCAAGGATGACAGTAATTGAAGAATTATTTATTTTAATAATTAATAAAAGGAGACACTTATTCAGAGTAGACTGTTAAATGAGTGTTCACTACCCATTAGGAAGAAGGATCGGCTGTAGAAGGCTGGTTGACAAGTGGCAGCATCAACATTTACTTTCTAGTTGTTGCAGGAGCATAATCTTTAAAAAAGTGCTCATGTTCCTTGAGAGGGGGAACTGAGAAGGGTGTCTCGTTAAATTCCAAAACTGACCCAAATACCTAGGAAATCTTATATAAATCATCATATTGAGCAAGACGCTCACCACTCATTCTAATTTCTGAGAGAATGAACTTTGTGATTGCTACAAACTGAAAATTCAAGCACACAAAGAATTTGATGAGGGGATAGCTAAAGTGATTTGTTGAGTTAAGTATGTTGTTGAGTGCTAAGTTGCATAAGTCTATTGTGTAACAGAGATCTTCGTCCTAGTGGTGAAGTGAGCAAGCTAGGGGGTCCTAAGCAAGTGATTTGGCTGCTTCAAGAAAATGTTGGGTGGAACAGTCTCTCTTAGTTATTAGTCCCTTTTCTCTGCAATTCATCTAGGTTCCAACTCTACATTGTATTATGGTCTTGTTTATTTCTGCTTAAGAAGACTGTAAATTATTTAGAATATAGTTATAGTTTAATAGAAAAGTGTTCAATGATTGTAGGATTTAGTATTTGGATTGATTGATTTAGAAATGAAGATAAATTATCCTCTGTATTTTTCCTCTCACCGAAGTGACGTACTCTATTACAGAAAGATAGGAAAGTAGGATGAATAGTAGTATCATAAAGAATGAATAAATGTGTAGTTTCGTTATTGTAGATCTTAGAGATGATATTTATTTATATAATGTATCCAATCTACTGCTAGTCAGAAATTTAGTAATTAATTATGAGCTACAACTCTTATTTCAAAGGTTAAACAGATAATGTAATCAAGCTTTCATTACAGTACAAGTATAGGAACAGAAAATAAGTGCGGAGTTCTCTTCTTTTATGTGCATTTTAAGGTACTCATTATTCTTAAAATACATTAACTACTAACTATAAAAGAACCTAAATGTACAGATCCAAACTTATTCTAATTATACAATCTCTCTAAGAATCAAACCCTATTATAAGTAAACAAACTCTAATTTTTATTATAGATTAACCATATTTAATAATGAATTTTTTTAAACTAGAATACAAATTCTTAAGGGTATCTCATCCCAAAATATTAGCAGCTAAACTATTAATGTAACACCAAGTCAAGATTATTGACAATTCTTAGCACTAGTTATAGGCTTTCGAATTTTAAACTGGTGTTTTTTCTGCAATGTGTATCTGCATAACAAAATCTCAAGTAGTCTCTTGAATTATTAAAAATACATAAACACAATCAAATACTCAGAATAAGGATTTACAGTTTATGATAAACCCTATGTTTGTTAACCAAAAGTCATTAGACACGATCAATATATAATAACTATTATGTAAATCAATCTTTTATTAAAGAATAATATACTATTAACCCAAAGAGTAGCGATACATTTTATAAACTGTAACCAAATAGAGTCCTGTAATAAGTTAACACTACTATCATTTCTATCTCAGTTCTGTTTATGTAGAAGTTAATTTTTCCCCATTGAAGTAACTCTCAGGAAAATAACTACTCAAGGTCTTACAAGTCTTGGTTCTAAACCTATTTTGAAAGGGTAGCAGTTCCACGGGTTCTCTTTTACAGTATTTTTAGGTTAAACAGTAAATAATTAATCATAACTAGTAAATATTTTACAAATACTTCGCGACTGCAATAGCCATAAAAGTATTGCAAACAGTGTCCGAGATCAAAACCAAAATTCCTTCTATCATTAAAATAAGATTATCATTTCATCGAGTGGTTTGGGGAAAGTGAACTCCAACATTGTTGGTTGGTTTAACTATCAAAGTAATAAACAGGATTTTTGATAACCAAAAATCTAAAACAACAGAGTAAGATATTCATCTATAATGCAGTAAAACCAATTAATGATACACATAGATATCATTGACAGAAAATAATTACAAGGGATTTATTATGAAAGTGGCATAGTCGTAAGACTCCATGAATAATGATTCGATTCACAATCTAGAATTTACACAGTTAACTGAACCCTAATAGAATTACGATATAAAATTCTCATGAAATTCATTAAAGCAAATAAATAAAAAAGAATCATTATATTAACAAGGTGTATGCTAAAGCGAATACATCACAGTTTTCCAGATCACGACTTCCTATAGCTTTGAATTTTACACAGAGTTTTTTGAACAGAGATGCAAAACCCTCGCGGGTATTTATTACAAATTTTCAAAGCTAACAAAAGTGCAGAATGGTGTAGTCACCTGGAGGTGGAAAAACACCTTCACCTTTCAAATGTTCAAATAGCAGTCAAGGAGGGGTTTCGCAGTCTTAATCCATCCACACCTGTAGCCACTTCCGTCCTTCATACAAAGACTATATCAATTTTGAGCCTTAAACAACTTAAGGCTTGGAAAGGGAAGTAAAACTAAAAATATAGTTGGTATACCTACTCGTCCTTCCAAACATATAGGTGTCACCAAAACAAAGATTCCAGGTTCCTCCAAAGAACGAAACAAGCTGAGAGAGTTTTGACGCACTTTGAGGTTCAACGTAATAACTACTTAATCTTTTCTCACAAACAGAGAAAGAATAAATCAAAGTAGTCTAAAAATAAACGCAGTTGCAGAGAAACCTCCGCCTTCAGACAGTGTTACATCGAAACAATAGATATTTTTACCAGAGCAGGTTAAATGTTTAGGGTTTTTCTTGGCATTAAGTGACAACGAGATGTTTCCCACATAGCCATCTCGTGGTCCTAGGGTAGGAACCTTAATAACTTGTCCTTGTTCCTTCATAACCATATTAATGATTTCCATGACAACCATCCTTTCAAGTCTTGAAGGTTAAGCATGTGGATGGAACAACACCTAATTTTTTACAACACATGTGTCGTTGAAAGATTTAAAGCTATACAACCTTCCGCCTTTTAAATTTTCATATTTTAACAATACTTGTTTTGGGTACAACATGCATCAATAAATATGATATTCATTAAATATTGATTGTAGAATCATTTGTAATGTCTTAGTTACGTTTAATATGATTTTCAATGGGAAGTAAGTTAGAAAGAGGTGTTTTGCCAAACCTTAGTTTTCTCCTTGTTGATTCTCCTTTAGCGTTTGGACTAGAGGCCGATTTTTTTCTATTTAGTCTAGACGCCTCAGATCATGTACAAAGTAAAATGAAGGACTCATGCATTAGTCGTAACGACTAAGTAATCCCATGACCATTCCTTGCGTAGCTCCATTTTAGAATCAAACAAACAACAACGACAAACTGAAGTATGACAATAAGTTAAATACAAAGAGTTCTCTTACATCGTAAAGTAATGTCGTATCGACGGATCACCATTTTAAACATGCTAATAATAAATTAAGTACACGACGACAGTAATGCATAATGAAAGAAGTATGAGTAAAACCATCCCTCTTTTTATTGTCTAATAAATTGTAATGTTGCATGCAGTAAATAATAATAATAATAATAATTTATTTACGAATTTAAGGGTTGTTACACTATATATTTTTCACTCTTTTATATAGATTTAAATTATTTATAAAATAATAATAAGTAGTACACTTTTCTATGTAGGTTTAATTTTGTAATAAAATAATAATAGGTTATATTTTGGTTGAAAAAGTTAAATGATTCGCATTTTAGATATGAAATTCATATTTGAATTTTCTACTAAATATACTTTCAGAATTTAGATATACAATTCAATTAATACATTTATATTAATTTGATATAATAGGTTAGATATATATAATTTTATCTAATATTAAATTTTGATAATTAATTTAAATGTAAATAAAGTGTTTTTTAAGTTTTATTATATTGAATATTTTAAAAAGTTATAAAAAAGTTAATCATTTTATATTATAAAATATTGTAATCTTTATTAAAATTATAAATTTAGATTTAATAAAATTATTATTTTTATAATAATTTTTCAGTTCATAAATCGTGTGGCATCATTTTAAGAATAACATTATCTTAATGCTTTTGCACTCTTCAATCAAGGTTTAAATTCCCAATAAAATAATAGTAAGTTGCACTTTGGTTGAAAAGTTGAACACTTCACATAAAGTTTATGTTGAGATTGAATTTTCTATTAAATATACCTTATATATTGTTAAAAGAAAGCTTGTCTTATCCCAAAGTCAAACTATTACTTTATTATTACGTTTCTTAAGATATAAGATATAAAATAATCTACCCTAGATTTTGTTCATTACCTCTAATTACCTATTATTTAATAATTTAATAAGTTTGTTGAAATCACACATTTGTAAGTGATTTCATATACTCACTTATTAATTAGTTATTTATGCTGGAATATTTCCAAGTTAATTTATATTTTATGTAGGATTTAATTAATTTATAAAAGGAATTATGAGTCCAAGATTTCAAATTTCATCAATGTGTTTGGCTTCTAAGCGTCCTTGTATATGATCATTTGACATGCATAGGTAGCTATTTTTACATTCTTAGGTTATTAATAATTGCAAATTATTATAGNTTTGAAAAGTCCTTCCCCTAATGCCTAATATTGGTTTATCCCCAACCTCAAAAGTCCTTTTTCCCTACCCCCTACTATGGTTTCATCGGATTCCCACTCTCCACTATGAAGCCCCACCCTTCATTTATGGGTCACCACCCCATTACTCCTTTTTTTATCAACATTTTTCTAGTCATGGTATGCCTTTGTGTCTCTCAAATTTCTTTGTCTCTTCAATATAATACTGCACATTTTTTGTTGTCCAAGCTACACTTATTTGGTTTGCATTGGTCTAATGTGGCTCTTTGTACATAACTAATGACATTTTCTTTAAAATTTCGTTTCATTGATGTACTATAAGCATGGGGTGTGTGGTTGTCAAGAAAGTGGGATGTTGATTTAGGTGGTATGATATAGATGGACTTGTCACATGGCACCATTCCAACAATGGAAGGAACAGTGATGGTGTTACGCATAGAGATAACGAGAACATATCAAGATCCATTTCATGTTTCATTTATGCATGTTTTTTAATTCCTTAAACAACGTGACCAACATTTTATTTTTCTCTTTTCATGTCCGTAACACCTACCCAATGCCGAACTGAGTCATTATCATAATCTACATGGCCTTGGACCAATACTTTTAACTCTATACCATTTCTTATACCATGAGAATGGTCGCTTGTTTGACAAGTCTCAGAATGGATATCATATCATGCTTGTGGGGAAAATATTCCCTATGTAAGGATTGTGTGGTGGCATAGTGGGGAATGTGTATCCAATGAATGGAAATAGTATAACCCACCCATTTGTTGAATGTCTAGTGGGTCCATTGGGAATGTTATTTAATATCTACAAGAGCGAGTTGTCTATTGAATAAACCAAATATTTCTCATTTTTTCTAGTTCAATGAATTAACTTCTATATAACTCTATTGTACTTTGGGTGTTTCGACATCACTTTGAAAAATGTATGTTATATCAATTATTTTGAAAATTGTTTTTATATATTTATTCATTTTTATCTAAGTAAAAGGTACATGTGGATGGAAATGCAAATGAATCTCGAAAATCATTTTGACTTTGTCATTGTAACTGGTGAAGAAGATTCTACCCTTGGTATAGTTAGGTGTCAATCAGATGCTACATTTGCATAAATCCATCAAGACATCATGCTTGATGCTATCACTGGCTATCATTTTTAGTTTACCAACAATCAATGATATACTTTAAATGCAACACAAGAGAAAATTTGGAAATCTGCAAAAATACCTATAGGTATCAAGATGAAAGTAGATAGATTGGATACTTAAGTGTTTCAATCAAATGTAATGAAAATATAACCAAATGTTGAAAGAATCAAAGAGAACATGAAGGAACTTATGCATAAACAAGCAATAATTGAATTTGAGTGTGATTCGATAGAACTAAACATAGGTGTTCATTATACTACATTGGAATATTGGGAACAATAAGTGAATAGTTTAATGGAAGACTTTGCTGAGGAGAATCTTATTTTTAAAGTATATTCAGAAAAGGGAACACCTAAAATAAATATCTGTTGTGAAAATTGTGGTATTTATTATGGAATAGGGAAAATATATTTGGAAGCAAAGACACTTCACAACGTCAAAAAAAATCACATGAAAAAATGGGCCCATCAAGGTAACATTTCAAGGGTGGTAAGTAGTGAAACTCCTTCATGTAACATAGAAATACAAACAAAAGTGGTTGGAGAGAGATTTGATGTTGAGAAAGCCATTAAACTACTAGATGATTTCAACAAGACACAATATCCAAATTTGTTCATAGTGGTGGAGGCAACACTTACAGAATACAAGGACAAGAGAAAAGTAAAACTGGAATGTACACGGTGCAATAAATGATTTTATTTAGTACCAACAAACGGTAATAATTTTAGTTCTCTAAATGAATGCATGAATCAAATAAGTACATTTCTACTACAGTTGAGGCTTCAAATAATACATTTGGGTTGAGGGATGACATAGCTGGGATACCCAAGAAGACAGCCAATGATAAGTACCAACAGAGTTTGACTGGGTTATTGGTCCCATCATCAACACCACTATCACATAGGGTTTCTACAAGTGAAAATCCTTCTACTTCATGTATGTTACTTTCACAAGCTAAAATTTAATTTGAATATGACATTGAACATAATTTTATTTGTTATCTTCAAAATTGTTTACTTTAATTGTCTCATTGTAGATCATTTACCTCCCTTGATACTACAATGATGTGGGTATTGGTATCCATATATTGATAGAAATAGGGAGAGATTGAACACAAATATCTTGATTGATGATCATATGGGTGAGAAATTATGGGCCATAGAGAAGCATACCAGGAGGATGATATGTTATCATGGTACTGAATTTCGTATTGATAGTACATATAGGCACATTCATTTCTAGAGGGATTATGAAACAAAGATCCTTGTTTAATCATTGGCATGCAAGTTTTCTAAGTTGATTCCATATTGTGATGACTTTAGAATGTGTTTATATCGTGAATCTAGGATCCCTGTTAAAATACATGGATGGGATACAGGGAAGGGAGAAGATTAGAATTTTTTACGCAAAATAAGATCAGAATGTTGCAAGGGTTGCAAATACTAGTTATAGATCAACAATGAGAGCTCTTTGGTGGGAGAGGACAAAGGTTGTTATACTCTCTCTTAGAGTAAGGTCCCTAAAGGACAATATGCTTGAATATGCAGAAAGGAAACATGTATATATTTTTTTCAAGGAGGTGTGTGAGGCATATAAACAAGGAAAATTACAAGGAAAATATGTAGTTTGGGAATTTGTCCAAGATATACTTCATAACTTGACACATCCAACAGTAGGCATAAGGTATGGTTTATCCACTAAATCCATTTAATATATGATTAAGCTAGGGGGGAGGGGTGTCCTAGATTACATAGCCTCATTATATTGAATTTAGATGGTCCTTCAATATCTACAACTTTAAGACATGTGATAAAATCATTTCCATATATCCCACGAGAGCATGAGTACATTTTTTAGGTATTTCTTAAGGTCTATGATCCTTATAAATACAAACATGGTATGGAGGTTTTGATTCCTACATGCCTTGCTGAAGATGAGAACGTTGTGAAAAAATATGTTATCTTGGTTAAAAAAATGATACATTGGTGGGTTTTTGTGGTAATAAAGAAAGTCAACAATGCCAATAACAGACCCTGGTGATTGTGGGTGAGGGAGTTACATTTTATGACATTATTACAAACACTTTTAAGAAAAGTGTTATTGGTAATTATGCACGTGTCATTATTGCAGACCCTTTACATGAAAATATTCCATGTTTGGTTGTTCATCCAACATGCAATAGGTTTAATCAATGCCTTACAACTCTTGGTTCTAAACCTATTTTGGAAGGGTAGTAGTTACATGGGTTCTCTTTTACAATATTTTTAGGTTAGAGGATAAATAATTAGTGATAACCAATAAATATTTTACAAATACTTCGCGGCTGCAAAAGCCAGAAAAGTATTGCAAACTGTAACCGATATCGAAACCAAAATTCCTTCTGTCATTAAAATGAGATTATCATTTCATCGAGTGGTTTGGGGAAAGTGAACTCCCACACTGTTGGTTGCTTTAACTATCAAATTAATAAATGGGGTTTTTGATAACCATTAATCCAAAACAACATAGTAAGATATTCAGTTATAATGCAATAAAACCAATTAATGATACACATAGATATCATTGACAGAAAAGCATTACAAGGGATTTATTATAAAAGTGGCATAGTGGTAAGACTCCATGAATAATGATTCATTTCAAAATCTAGAATTTACACAGTTAAATGAACCCCAATAGAATTACAGTATCAAAAGGTTACGAAATTCATTGAAGGAAATAAAGAAAAAATAATCATTATATTATCAACATGTATGCTAAAGCGAATACATCGCAGTTTTATAGATCACAACTTCCTATAGCTTTGAATTTTACACTTATTTTGTTGAACAGAGATACATAACACTCACGGATACTTACTATAAATTTTTAAAGCTAACAAAAGTGTAGAATGGTGTGGTCACCTAGAGGTGGAGAAACACCTTCACCTTTCAAATTTTCAAATACCAAATCCAACACGGAGTAGGAAGAAAACTAGATACAATAAGGTATACTCCTTTGGCCTCTTTAAGAGCCATGAAAGGGTTTTCATAGGACTTACCAGTGAAGGAGGGGTTTTGCAATCTTAATCCATCCACACCTATAGCCACTTACGTCATGCATACAAAGAATATATCAGTTTTGAACCTTAAACAACTTAAGGCTTTGTAAGGTAAGTAAAACTAAAAAGACAATTGGTATACATGCTCGGACTTCCAAACATACAGGCGCCACCAAAACAAAGATTCCAGGTTACTCCATAAAACGAAACAGGCTAAGAGAGCTTTGAAGCACTTCAAGGTTCAATGTAATAACTACTTCATCTTGTCTCACAAACAAAGAAAGAATAAATCCAAGTAGTCAAAAAATAAACGTAGTTGTAGAGAAACATCCACCTTTAGATGGTGTTACATAGAAACAATACATATTTTTACTAGAGCAGGTTAAACGTTTAGGGTTTTTCTTGGCATTAAGTGACATCCATATGTTTCCCACATAGCCATCTCGTGGTTTGAGGGTAGGCACCTTAATAACTTGTCCTTGGTCCTTCATAACCATATTAATTATTTCCAGGACAACCATCCTTTCAGTTCTTGAAGGTTAAGCATGTGGAATGAACAAAACCTGAAGGTTTTACATCACATACCTCATTGAGATATTTAAAGCTATACAACTTCCACCTTTTAAAACTTCATATTTTAACAATACTTGTTTTGAGTACAACCTACATCAATAAAGTTGATATTCTGTAAATATTGATTATAGAATCATTCGTAATGTCTTAGTTACGTTTAATATGATTTTCAATGCGAAGTAAGTTAGAAATAGGTGTTTTTCCAAACCTTAGTTTTCTCCTTGTCGATGCTCCTTTAGCGTCTTGACTAGAGGTTGATCTTTATCTATTTACTCTAGACGCTTCAAATCCTGTACAAAGTAAAATAAAGGAATCATGCATTAGTCACAACAACTAAGTAATCCCATGACCATTCCTTGCGCAGCTCCAGTTTAGAATCAAACAAACAACTACAACAAACTGAAGTATGACAATAAGTTAAATACATATAGTTCTCTTACGTCGTAAAGTAATGTCATATTGACAGATCACCATTTTAAACATGCTAATAATAACTTAAGTACACGACGACAGTAATGCATGATGAAAGAAGTATGAGTAAAACCATCCTCTTTTTATTTTCTAATAAATTGCAATATTACATGCAGTAAATAATAATAATAATAAAATTATTTACTAATTTAAGGGTTTTTACATTATATATTTTGCACTCTTTTATATAAATTTAAATTATTTATAAAATAATAGTAGGTTGTATACTTATCTATGTAGGTTTAAATTTTTAATAAAATAATAATAGGTTGTATTTTAGTTGAAAAAGTTAAACGATTCACATAAAGTTTTTTTTATATGAAATTCATATTTGATTTTTCTATTAAATATACTTTCAGATTTTATATATATAATTCAATTAATTTATTTATATTAATTTGATAGAATAGGTTATGTATATATAATTTTATTTAATATTAAATTTTGGTAATTAATTTAAATATAAATAAAGTGTTTCTTATTGAATATTTTAAAAAATTATAAAAAAAGTTAATCAATTTATGTTTATAAAGTATTGTAATCTTTATTAAAATTATAAACTTAGATTAATAAAATTATTATTTTTATAATAATGCTTCATTTCATAAATAGTGTGGCATCATTTCAAGAATAACATTATCTTAATGCTTTTACACTCTTCAATGAAGGTTTAAATGCTTTTATAGTAAGTTGCCTTTTGATTAAAAAGTTGAACACTTCACATAAAGTTTATTGCCTTTTGGTTGAAAAGTTTAACACTCCACATAAAGTTTATGTTGAGATTGAATTTTCTATTAAATATACCTTATATATTGTTAAAAGAAAACTTGTATTGTACCAAAGTTAAACTATTACTTTATTATTATGTTTCATAATATATAAGATATAATAGACTCTACCCTAGTTTTTGTTTATTACCTCTAATTATATATTATTTAATAATTTAATAGCTTTGTTGAATCACATATTTGTAAGTGATTTCATACACTCAGTTATTAATAGGTTATTTATGCTTGAACATTTCCAATTTAATTTATACTTTATGGAGGCTTTGAATAATTTACCAGCATAGATCCAAATCCTAGACTCTATTAAGCTTCGAGAATGATCAAATCTTTCCAGGTGAAAACCTCGTTGACTGAAATACTTGAGAAACTGGAGTTTGATCAACATTGTAAATAATAGGTTAAGTTGAAAACATGGATAGAATTGTGAGAATGATCTCAATGTAAGTAATCAGTATTAAGGATTGAATAAATTGTTAAAATGGAAAATAGAGACAATAATTTTGTAAGGATTAAATAAATGAAAATATGGTTTAGATTTACACTCAGTATAGGATTTTCAATATGCATCAATGTGCTCAATTTCCTTTCAAAGAGAGAGTAAAGTTAAAACATGCAATTTTTTTTCTTTTTTCTTTTTCTTTTTCTATGCATTATTTTCAATGTTCTTTTACCAGTTTTTTTTTCTTTTCCTCATCCTAGTAAGATCTAGGGCCTCCTATATTTAAAAGCATGATTCAATGTTTCAAAATGAGTAAAATTGAAACATGCAAGTTCTTTTTTAATTTTAATTTTTTCTTTTCCTATACATCATTTTCAATGTTTTCTTACCAGTTTAAATGGTGGTTGGGAAGGTGTAAGGCTTGTAAGAAAATGTGAAAAAAATTATTACAATTTTAAATTTTTTAACTAAATACTTTATTTTCATTTTCATGAGTAATGAATATCATAATATCTAAATAATCAAATTATGGCGGTCAAATAACCATGACATAAATGGCGAGTTGAAAGCGTTGATATTTAATATCAATTAATTTTATTCAGAGAGTTGAAAGAGAGGATCCATCAGAGAATTTGGATGGCTAAGTCATGAAGAAGAGTGCTGCATGTTGAATTAGCTGCGAAGATGAATGGATCAGAGAAGAGCATTTTTCAGCACCGGCTCTGTGTAAGAGAGTAACAACTATACTAATTGGTTATATATTCTATGGTTCTCACAACTAAAGTAGGAACCAGTATAAGCGCTCACCAAAAAGCCATAAACAGTCGCGATCTGGCAGAGTAACATTTGTGGAAATGACAATGCTTAAAGCACAGTTTGAATAATTTGGTTAGTTTCAAAATAGGTTATTTAATGTAGAATAGGCATCAGCATTGAAGAAATTAAGTCCTTGTACACTACACCATGTCATCGGAAATAAGGAAATAGTCCTGTCAAACAATAGCTTGCGAAGTTGAGCCAAACCTCGTCTCGTACCAGCTCCTCCATCAAAGTGGAAGTGATCTACCAGAAGTAATCCACGGAAAAGGAAATAGGACAAAGTAAATAGATATGCCGCATCCTCATAGTAATTAAATAGTTACAACCATAAAAACAAACTAGTACACCATAGCATCAAAACTGTTTTTATATAACTACCTGTTTAGTAGGTTAGTACGAGATTTAATATAATTGTTTTGACCCAGTAACATTTCTTCCAACCACAGAAGAAGAGCAAGCAGCAGCTATTGACCCCGCACCATTTGAGGGGAGGGAAGAAAGGATCTTATATATGCGCTTTGAGGGGGAATAAATAGATCTCCCAATCGAACAAGCTTAAGTAAGAAAAAGTCAACACCAAATGAATGTTATTATTTTCACTCTTCAAAACCAGGATAGCACCTTCCTTGAGGAATCCAATCTGGCTGTGTTCATTAAATACAAAAATGAAAGCTAAATGAAGATAGAAAGAAATTGACTCTCATGCTCCTCATTATAGTTATTCTAAAAATAGAATGCTGTTATAGTAAAGGCACACAACAGATTAACTGATTGAAAACGGATCAACACCAAATGAATGTTATTATTTTCACTCTTCAGAACCAGGATAGCACCTTCCTTGAGGAATCCAATGTGGCTATGTTCATTAAATACAAAAATGAAAGCGAAATGAAGATAGAAAGCAATTGACTCTCATGCTCCTCATTATAGTTATTCTAAAAATAGAATGTTGCTATAGTAAAGGCACACAACGGATTAACTGATTGAAAGAGGATCAACTGCATCAATAGAAAATAGACTGATTGAATGAAATGCTGATATAATTGTTCTGAGTTCGAATCCTGGGTCACGACAGGATGCCGTATTCGTCATTAAAATCGTCGTCCTCCTTGTCCGAGGAGACAGCAGAGAAAGCATTTAGATGATTAAGGGACTTCAAATATAGAAACACAAACAACATCCAGAATATGCTGATACTCACATAGCCCAAGACCGATACTGTCACCACTGTAACGAGTCACGACAACCGGATTAATGAACGTCTTTCAAGAGAACGTAAATGTACTTCGTCTATTAGTGTTAACAGTTACGTGTACAAAACGTTTGCTGAGTACATGTGATTGGGGAGTACATTGATGCAAAGTATTTGACCCGTGAATCCATTGAAGGCTGATATATAATGTTTAAATTTCAAGTTATTATCTATTCTATTAACGGCAAATTGAATTTAAGATTAGATAACAAAGGGAATAGGCTCCCATATCAAACAAATTTTACCTGAAACTCCAATATCAATTTGTTAAACTAATGGTTTTATTTTTTTAATCAGGTATGATTGTCAGCCATATGGTTATTAGCTATTAATTTAATTAGTTGATGGTTTAATGGAATTATCATGGTATATTAAACATCAAAAACAGATATCTTATTATAAACGTCAAAAACTGGTATATTAAAAGTTATACATATCCTTGTGCTTTATTCTATTGCATTGTGTGCTGCTTCCTTTATGTGCGAGTGCAACACGTGGAGAGTAGCTTGCACTTCAGAATTAATTGCAATCATAGTAAATGAGGCGCTGGCACAAAATATTTTCAAAGTGTGATTGCAACAGGTGGAGAGTAGATTGCATGCATTAGCAAGTGGGATACAACAGAGTTGGCTAAAGGTTCTTCTATGCATGTCTACTATGCACGGTTAAGGAAAAATCTCAACGCTTGCTTAACAATCACAATCACCACCTTGAGGCCATGCAGTAAACCGATCACATCGAAACCTTCAGGCAACATGAAACATCACGCCACGTATAATCCATGCACAAAATTTCAGCAGACGCCTATTCTCTTGCATGGATGGACTACCCTCTTTCCTATTAATTTTCTGTTAAAATTTAAATTTAGTAAAATTGCAAGCATTCTGTTTGGTAACCCCTCATATTTTTTTCCTTTTATTGTTATTCTTCTACATAGCTGTAGTCTTTCCTATTAAAATTTAAAACTTAGCATTTGCAGGCATTCTTTTTAGTAGTCATGTATCTTTTTTTTCCATTTATTTCTATTCTTCTGCAGAGCTGCAGTCCTTCCTGCTAAGTTTTAAAAATTAGTATTTGCAACCATTCTGTTCAGTAATCCTGAATATCTTATTTTCTATTCATTGATGTTCTAGTGCAAAGCTGCCATCTACGTTTGCAAGTAAGCTGCAACCTTTTCTTATATTCCATGTCCATCTATTTTATTTCATTGGGTGTTGATTAGTTAGCTTGCATAGCGTGTACAGTTGCAGGAGGCTAACAAGCAAAGTGGATATCCACTAGTTATCTACCAAGGTTTGAGGAGTACTTCGAGAACATGACTCACAATGGACGTTTCTCAGACATTCCATCGAAATCAACTGTAAAATATGCGACATGTTTGTATTGCAGTTAGCCATTTATTTTCCTACCATTTTGGGTTTTAAAGTGGATGATGATTATGACATTAACATAGGGAATGCAGTGGCACTTCAGATGCAATGAATCATATCACCGCCATATTCCTCAAGCACGGCCAGATTCCTCAAACGTTCCTCAATTATTCTTCAAACTTTGGCAGATAACTAGTTCAGTGGTTTAATTTGTTTTGGCATATCTATAAACTTGGTAAACTAAAAGTAAATGGGAAATTATTTGTAACAATTTTTTTCCTTAGCTTTATATGTTTATTATAGCCTAGAAAATCTAGATTGCTAGGAATCAAAATATTTGAAATATGTTCTCATGGGTTTGATTCGACCCTGCAACCCGTTGTTGGTATTCTTTGCTAGTATGCCAAGGCCTACCTATTTGACCCAGCTTTATTTTCTCTCAAAGCCCACTTGGGCGGTCTGACAGTAGAACCAGTGTGCAGACAAGCCAATGCACGAGTGGTTCAATATTTCAAATGATTGGCACTGATGTCAAAAGAAATTGTATGTTTCAGGCCTACTCTGTTATATATATATATGTAATATGACTACCATTTCAAGTCTTTCTTCAGTTTCAAAAAAAGGCATTTTACCAGTCGGTTGCTCTACTTGTTTCAATTATGGTTGGCAATGTGATATTTAGAACATAGTTTTTTGTTTTTCTGAAAATATTTATTACAGGATTGAAAAATCCCAGTTCAGCTAGAGACAGCTAGCTACAGCGAATGAGTACTTGGTTCACCGGATGAAAAAATGAAGTAGAATGAGGTGTGTTCGAATCTTGTTTCAGCTTATTGTTCGGAGTCTAGAAGTAAATATGCAACTGCTAAATGAATGGCTCTCGAAATGTGCTAGAGTATGCATCGCTGCAAGGAAAACTAAGCAAAAAACGACCCTAAAAAACTTGGAAAACTAAGCAAAAATGATGAGGTTAGTAAATCAAGGGTTTTCCAATTGATCAGTTCAGTGCTTTCACTATAATGTTTGCAAACTCTATGGGCTTCAATTTTCCTTTGCTCTACAATTTTCCTAGAGGTTCAGCAACATTCAATCTCTTATGCAAATAGGTAGATTCTATCAATATACCCAAACCTATATTTTTTATTTAATGCTTTGAAAATTTAGCTATTATTCTTGAAGAGCTTGATATCCTAGTTGAAGGATTTGAAAACCTAATTTACCTGTTCATGTCTTAAGCTACTAAGCCATAAATCTTATGTTGAAACTAAATAAAAAAGATCAAAAGAAAATGGTTTATTCTACCTGCAACCATGCTTGTAATTTGATTATGCTTTTTTACCTTGTTATCAGGTGCCCTAGGTGCCATCCGCCTGCAACCACACTTGCAATTTTATTATCATTAAGTTTACCTTGTTATCAGGTGTTGTAATTTGATTATGTCTTATATTAAAGCAATGGTTTCTCCATATTTGAAATTCTTAGCAGGGTGCACCTCAACCAGGGATTTACAATGCAACACAATTGAACAGGGGTGATGCTCACCAAGACCATGGCTTAATATTGATGGCACATAAGGGCGGTGGCTTCTAGCTGGCTAGGAAAAGGCCGTGGTAATGCTACATGTCTGAGGAAGGCTCATGGTAATATAAGCCAAACCATTTGTGGAACATTAAGGCGGTGGGGCGGTGGCAGAGACTCAAGGTGGTGGGATGATGGTTGGTCAAGCCTTGAAGGCAACATTCATTGTTAAGAAACTAACATTTATTGTTAAGAGTAATGCTAAATCCATATTAGCATTACTTCACCAAAATATACTAAACTCAACGGAATTCATTTGGAGAGCAAAATATAGGTGAAAACATAGGAGAAATATGGTGGTTTCCTCGGGAAGAGGCCAAATAAGAGATCAAAAGACTTGATTGGCCCATGAAAACGCAGCTTGGCTTGTAAAAAGACACCTGGAACATAAGATTTAGAACTTAAGATAAATTTTTGAAATATGTTTTGGTTATCGTGTAGACTAATTGAAATGGTGTCAAGCCCTTTCATAGAGTCCCTGCTAGCCGAGGGCAGGGACTAATAAGTAATTATAAACTTTTTGGAAGAAAATTTTGATAAACAATTTCCATTATTCAACAATAATCTATATTGTATATTTTATTTAAAGAGTACACATGGTCAAGAAAGGTGGGATAAATCATTTGAGGAGAAATCTTGTTTCTAAATATCCCATGGGAAATAATGAATAGAGGAAGACTTTGGATCTCTCCCATAGGTAAAAGTGGAATCAGCATTTTGGGGACAATTATCTGAAATGTTGAAAATGCAAACATAAGATCAGGTTCATGACGTTAACCGAAACAATATAATATTGATATACAATACGTAAACTCCTTAAATCAAGCAAGGTTTTGAAACGAGAAAATATTCAAAGTTTCTGCACCCATATGTAGCCACCTAATTTTCAGATATTGTATAATTAATTGCATTATGGTTTCAAGGTTGAATAGTTTTCATCCTTTTCTACTCAGAATAATGCAGAATATTCGTTATTTCCAGCGTTCTACTTAGAATTCAGCGCTCTGGAATGATAAAAGATTGCAAGTTATAAAAGTTCTATATTATTGTTATAATGACATATTGCAGGGTGAGTAGGTTGGTTCGTTTTATTTTCCCTAAATGGAATTAGTTCTTTGGGTGAAACTATAGTAAGAGAAACTTACAGTGTTACAGCTTGGAATAACTTTCCAAGTACAAAATCTCACTTCATCCTCAATGAAATCTCCTATAATTTCTACAACTATGAAATATATTTATATGTTGTCTTTCAACCCATATATATATATATATATATATATATATATATATATTTCCAAAATTTGAATTTAACTATATGTAAAGTAAATAAAGTTGTAAACCGTACTCATACTAAGAAATTTTAATAAAATTTGAAAGTACAGCTGTAATCTTTTTATAAATTTTAAAGTATAATAATGAATTCATAATTTGAGTATATTTTAATTTTGTTTCATTATGATTCATGGATGGATGGTACAGTGCTCATAAAAGGTAAATCATAATCATAAGTAAATATAAGTAAATATTTATATCCAACATTTACAGGAGGAATGTTACATAACGTTACAACATCTCCCTCATAATTTGAAATCATAAGTAAATATAAGTAAACATTTATAGCTGACATTTACATGAGGAACATTACATAATGTTACAAAATCTACCTCATAATATTTATAGCCTACATTTACATGAGGAACGTTACGGAACGTTACAAGATCTCCCCCATACCGGGTTGTAGAGCGCCTCTCGGCGCAATAAAAGCAACTATGAGTCCAAGATTTCAAATTCCATCAATGTGTTTAGCTTCTAAGCTTCCTTGTATGTGATCATTTGACATACATAGGTAGTTATTTTTACATTCTTATGTTTTTTTCCCTTTTTTTGACTAGGGGAATCGGCAACTGGGGCCAAGCTGGTACTCACGTGACACGAGGTCTAGGGATCCATTCACGTTGCCACTATAATCCTAGGTTTCCCACACCCACCGCAAGACATGGGACATAGGTAAAGCCGGGTGGGATTGATCTCGTGACCTCCAATTTACAACAAATGACATCATAACAATGGAACCACCAATGAGCCACACCCGTGCAGGCTTATTTTTACATTCTTATGTTATTAATAATTGCAAATTATTATAGGAAAAAAATAAAAACATGGCCTATTGTAATATCCCAAATTTTGGACCTAACACTTATAGGCATGAACCTATTTATTATGATGTTATCTTGATGTTTTATTTTGATATATTGGGTCAAAAACCCCACTGCATATGAACATGATAATTTGTTTTTATATATTGGGCGTAACCCAATTGTTGATGATATATATATGCTTGTTTGTGTTAGGCGAGGACCCTGAAGCACATGATTGATGAGATGTTTTTTGTTGAGCGAGGAGCTCTAGAGAACATGAGTAATTAATGTTGTGTTGAGAAAGAAGCTATGGAGCACATGAGTATTTATATTTGTGTTGAGCATGAAGCTCTAGAACACATGAAAAAGTGAGTTGGAAGTGTTGGGCATAATCCCTAGAGCCTTCCATGTTGATGTTGAGCATAAGATTTGAAACATCGGATCTTTGGCCATTGTATCCATAGGTGTATCATACAATTACATCCTAGCATTAGTGTTGAGCAAAGGGCTCTCGAATTGCACTAAGTTTGTAACTCTCTGTTTTTAGCATTGAGTATGGGATCTGGGAAGCACTAGGAGTTACTGAAAAGAATTAATGATCCCTGAGTGAAAACGACTTGAGAAAAATATTGATCTCATTAGACTTATTTATAAGTGATTAAATTAAATTTTGAATTGTTCTATTCTCATCAAGTACTGAAGAACTACCATGTTATACGAGGGAATCCAACATACAAGGATGTTTAGAGTTTCCTAGCCTTGTATACCTAACCATCTACTTGACGACCTTAATGAAGAAAGTGTCATAAGTTTAAGGATCATAGTATATGATACCCAAAGACACATGTTAACAAATGTTATATTATTATATATTTTATACATGTTATGTATAAAGGATAAACATAGTAATAATATTAATAATAAAAGAAAGAAGGAGAAGCTCCATTTATTATTATTATTACTAAGAGAAAAATTAAATAGTATAACACCTATAAAATTCCAATTAGGAACTAGCTAAAAGTTTCTAAGTTAAAATATTAAAAGTGCTAAATTAAATAAAAATGTTTAAATCAAGAAATGAAGCAATTCTTGATTTAACTGCCCAAGCTTTGACTTAAAAGTCTCTCTATAAAGTCCCAAGCCAAAGAGAGGCTTGGGGATGTCATCATCTCTTTTTGGGAGTCATTATTATGCTTGCTAATTCTCAAGAGAGAGTTCTTGGAGAACATTTCCCTAAGAGGAATAAGGAGAATTGATCCAGTCCTAATATACAAACTAGGGCATCATCACCTTAGGATCTCTAAGCTACTTGTATGTTGGAACAAGCTTGAGGGGGATCCAGATTGAAACAAGGAATGGTTCTGGGACATGGTTGAGTGGAATGTGGCAGTTCCCAAGTGATTCAGTCATCTAATACAGATGTCAGATATGCCTATTAATTGTTAATACTAGTTAATTGAGTGTGCAGGTTTCAGCCATTAAAAGAGCTTCCATTTTTCAGGTATGAGGTTCTGGACTACCTAAATCATTTCCTAGATTATTCCAGGGTTTATATGTTCTAACCCTAGATGTTTTATTTTCCCTGTCAAAATTGATTTAAGAGTTTACATTCTAAATTATAAACCCAAGGCTGAAATTTATTCTCTATTCTAGATTTATCTAAGTTTTTTGTTCATTTAAGTTTATCTCTGTAATCTAATTCCTGATTAAGTATTTATCAAGGGCTTTGCACTTTTATTTTGCTTATGTTCTATCTTTGCTGCTTAAACTATGTGTTCCTGCAAACTAAGTATTCTTTTCAGATTAAGTACATAGATTTTCATTGGCCTATATACTCTACTGACAGATTTCATATTGTCTGTAGAGGCATATTAGAATATAAAATACCAGTTTAGATTTAGGTTCCAAATATAATTATACAATACAGTAAATCTATTAGATAGAACCTAGTAAGATATATATATATATATATATATATTAACAGGTATGAAATAGAAATAACTATAATTACATATAAAAATAACATTTAAACATCACATACTAGAGCTAAGACAAGTACCAGCTCAGACCTTTCAAGGTCTGTATAAATAAACCTATTCCATTAACCCAATCATTTCCCATTAAAACTAATATCATCATAAACTTTATAGCATTCCAAAGATCAAGACCATATAAATGGCCCATGATTTATAAACTCTATACTATCTATATTTACCAAGTTCAAACAAGATTATTATTATCAACAATATAAATCCACGGCTTAAACAACGAATCGAATCATCTAAATACTAAAATCCACATAACTGTAATCATGCGACATAATAAAACAAAAGGTCCAACATCATATTAACCACAACTACTAATTAAAAACATAACCATAAAATATTACAACAATAAATTAACAAATCTATATATATATATACACAGAGGTAGTAGTTTTGACCCCTGTGGGTATTCGAAACTAGACACATACCATAATAAAATAACAATAAAATTACCTACATAGTAATAAAATAAAACCACATAATCATACAAGAGATTGCAGGATCGAATCCTGTGGGCACTTAAGCCCCAAATCACAACCCATACAAATAATAAACCCTCATCACATTAAATGACCTAGGATCGAATCCTTTGGGGTCTTTAAATGTTATAACAAGCCATGCTCTACTATTTTACCCACAGGTTGTACAATCAAACTTTATATCCTACCCATTGGTCATAAGACCCTTATAAATTTTATATGTTGTAATTATAGCCTCGACCCCATAAACAACCACACATTCAACTAAATAAACCTTTTCAAATGTGTCGAAAACATGTCAACAAAACTACCTACACCAGGGATTTCCAACGCAGGGTTTACACCCACATCTTGTATTACTTTACCATTTACGCATTTTAAAAATAAACTATAAGTTTGCACCATTCACACTATCGTAGCTACCATGGAGAGTGCTCATGCCATCCACAACATGGCTCCAAGCCATATGCTATCACCATTTACATTCTTACAACTAAAGCAAATAATGGAAGCGAATCTGCACAGTCCAACCACGAAGGAGAATGCCACATAAAACCCAAGTACAATCACCATTGAAATAAACATAGCATAAAAACATTTAAAAATAGTCTTATAAAGCCATAATCAAGTTTACACAGTCATTCTGTTTGGCCATTGCAAGAACGGTGCTTCATGTTCACATAGCATAAATCAAAACACAATTTATAAAATACGCATAGAGGCGGTTAAAAGAACCAAGGCTCTCTTCATTGCTAACAGCATCACAATAATTACAAAACCCAAATCTTTATAAACTCAGACCCAAATGCCATCGAAACCCCACAACAAACCCCAAGGTCTGTCACTGCACACAATGCAGAGTTCTATTGGAACCAGACTCCATTAAACCCCAACCACGACGAATTTAAACTCAGTCTTAAATTCGAGAGGTGACAAGTAATGAATTGTTAATAGGCTTACCCACAGCTTGCAGTCATGCTACGAACCTTGCATCTCCTCACTAGCCCTATCACTTGCAGCCACAGAACAATACGATGGATGAGAAGTATGAAATCCTAAGTAAGCCACAAACAAACAATAATGTTGTGAAACCTAAATGAAACCATACCTTTCGTTACCCTGGAAGTCGCCTTCACCATACTGTGCAGAGGAAAAAGGGAAAGCAATAAAACTGCATATTGCCCAAACCTCATCGTGGAGCCAAGCCCTATGTTGGGCTGCCACATTTTCCAATGTGCATTAAAGGTGCCAACCTGGTGTCCATTAACAACCTCCAAACCCACTTCTCTATAGTTTTTATGTGTTACAATATCGAATCCCTTCATTTCATGCAAAGTTATAAACCCCATGTGCAATGTTGTAAATTCACCACCCCCAAGTTTAATACACGGTATAAGTTATCATATACATCACATACTATAGGATATATGCCTTAAGACTATTCTCATCGAACTCTTCAGGCTCTAAGCCTAAGACCATGTCATATGCAATATGCCATTTTATTTTTTAGGTGTAAATCCAAGTTTTGTTTTTAGCAAAATAATTATGAACTTGTAAAATCATAAAATTAAAGTATAAGTTAATTGCTTTTCGTAAAATAAACATGTAATACAATTATGCTAGGGTATGAACAGTTGATAATAATTACACCATGAATAATAAGTGTCACTTAGATAACTAGTCTATGTCATATAAATAATAAATGTGGTAGTGACCTTGTCACTAACCCGAGTCTGTAAGGAACAATAATAACAACCAGTAGGTGTCACTAGCTACAAGTATGTGTACTAGTGATCAAACGTTCAAGATTCCGTAACAATTTTTTCGTCACTAAGTACACCTGCATGTAAACAGGTCAAGAGTGCATTATTTCAATAGAAATAAGTAAGTCCGCTAGACAAGTAGAAACTTTTACCTCTCAGGAAGTTACATGGGAGAACTAGTCCCGCCACTCCACCCGCTTTGGTTCCAAAAACAAAGTTAACTTAGAACCATGTATATAAGGGTAAGCACATGTAAAATAAAAATGATGTACATAATCAAAGTATCTAACATACACAACAATGCATAACCATAAGAATAAAATAGTAATCAACCTTACGACACCATAAGTAAAACACAGTAAATAGAGTAATAATCACAACTAAACTAAAGAAGTAGGATGTAAGAATAGCTTACAACAAATCAATAGTACGATAGAGTATGACACATTTTTCAAGTTCAATAATGTCCAGAATAGAGGGTGCAAGGTGGTGTTTAACTAGACTAATAATTTGTTTTTATTTTCAATTTTTTTGGACATTACAAGTGGTATCATAGCCCAGTTTCAACACTAAGAGACCTAATGGGCATACCAAACATTCATTGCAAGGAAAATAAAGTATGTTTTAAATTTTGTTAACTAACAGAAATTTTTCCTACGATAAAAAATTTACAATTTCAGGAAATTTTTATAGAACAGTTCAGATCATGAACACTGAAGAAGAGAATAGCCGAAAAGGAAATATGAACACCCCCACCCAGGAAGAAGAACTGATGGTGGAACTGAATTCTGACATTTTGAAGACCATACACAGACTTCAAGAAGAATTGCAAAGTTTCAGAGAAGATAGTCTAAATGAGAGAAAATAAAAGCAAGCCACTAATGAAGCATTGCTACAAAATATGACGAGAGGAAGCCCGCAAGGGAAACCAACTCATTCCACAAAAAATTCCAAAATGGAACCATACCATAAATGGGCTAGCAGCCCAAGGGAATAAGAAAAAGAGGAACATACCCATGAAGCTCCGGAAGGAGATCATGACAGTCTTTTGAATGATGACTCTCTTTCTCCATGAATAAAGAAACAAAAAAGCGATGGAAATATTTAAGGGGAGTTTAGAAAAATAACATCCCCAACCAATGAAGGTGAAGTAAACATGGGGGAGAAAGCTGAAGAATGGTTGTTGGGTATGAGAAAGTATTTCTGAGTTCATAATTACTCAAGTGAGATGAAGCCTCAGCTTTCCATATATAACTTAAATGAAAAAGCAACGAGATGGTGGAGATATTTGAAACACACCAAGAAAGATGAGCTAAGGGAGATACGCTAGAGTAACTTCTGCAAAATATTTCAAGAAAAGTATATGTTGGAAATGTTCTTTGAAAAACAAGTGAAAGAGTTTCACGAGCTACGTATGGGATCCATGACTATGCATTATTTTATTAACAGATTCCTAGATCTATTACATTATGTAACATACATCAAGGATGAAAAGTTAAAAATCCAACATTTTTTAGGATGTCTTCCTCCCAACTTTCGGGAAAGGATTGAGTTCGACATGCCTAAAACCTTGGACACCTGGCATTGCACAAATCTAGGCTCTGCTATGAGCATGGATAGCTAAGGAAAGAGAACATGAACAGAAACAGATAAATGTCTAAGAACTTCTTTGATAACCGCAAAACAGGGTTTAACCCATCCCCATACAGGAAACAAAAAAACATTTTTCCAGCAAACAAGAACTTCAACAAATTAGGTATGAAACCATACGTACCAGATCCAAATGCTAACAAACTAGTTGCAGCTAGGGGATCCAATGCTACCTTGATACAGATCAAATACTGGAAGTCCAGCGGGCCTCATTATGCATGATATTGTAAGAAAAAAACCAACGAGGTCTTGCACAACTTACAAGAAGAACCAACCATAGAGGAAATAGATGGAACCTTGTGGATTTATGCAGTTTTGGATGGACGATAGGCAGACCATTAATCCACCATGGTTGAGATAGAAGGTAAGATCTTGAACACTTCTATTTCAATTTTTATTAACCCCGGTGCTTTCCAGAGCTATGTTTCTCCTACAATTGTTAATGTATGCAAACTAGGAAAAGTAAAACATGATAAACCTTCCCTGATTTAGTTATCCACAAGTACAAAATAGAAATTTTTTGGAAATAGTTAAATACTGCGAGGTAAACAGTAATGGTTTTCCAATGAATGTAAACTTGAACATCCTACCCTTAGGATCATATGATATACTTATCGACATGGACTAGTTGGAACAACACCATGTCATTCTCGATTTCTTACATAAGTCAATCTTGTGTACAAATAGCCAATGAATCAAGTGAAGATTCAAGGCATTCCAAAGAAAGTTTCTGTAATACAAATATCTTCCTTACAAGCAAAGAAATGCATTGGGAAAGGTTGCAAGTTGTTTGCAGTAAATATCCAAGACATAGAGGATAAAAAAGAACAATGCATAGAATACTTTCCCATTCTTGTAGAAGTCAAGGATGTGTTTCCCAAGGAAATCCCAAGATTACCTCCAAAATGAGACCTAGAAGTTTCCATAGAACTGACCCCAAGATCAATTCCAGCTTCAAAATCCCCTTGCCGCATGAGTGCACCAGAGTTGGTGCAGCTCAAACTTAAGTTGCAGGAATTGATTGAGAAAGGATATATTCGACAAAGTGTGTCCCCTTGGGGAGCACCGATATTTTTTGTAAAGAAAAATGATGGTATGATGCAGATGTGCATATATTACCGTCAGTGGAACAAGATGACTATCAAGAACATATACCCACTCCCTAGGATTGATGACTTATTCGATCAGGTAGGAGGAGCCAAAATATTTTCAAAGATTGACCTGTGATCCAGATACCATAAAGTACAGATTCACGATGAGGATATTCACAAAACCGCCCTTTGTACAAGTTATGGGCACTACGAGTTTGTAGTGATGTCATTCGGGTTGACCAATGCACCTGCAAACTTCATGTGCATGATGAACATTATATTCATTAAGTATCTAGATAAAAAAAAATTGGTATATGATAGACAACATCCTAATTTACTCTAAGAGTAAAGAATAACATGAAGAACACCTTCGCATAGTACTGCAACTATTACGAGAACACCAACTTTATGCTAAGTTTTGTAAATGTGATTTTTACAAACCACAAATACAGTACTTGGGTCACAATATCTCCAAGATAGGGATAGGTGTGGACTCGGAAAAGATTAGAACCATAGAATACTGACGTACCCCTACTAGTGTCACTGACATTAGGTCCTTTTTGGGATTAGCTGGATATTATCGAAAGTTCATTGAGAACTTCTCAAGAATATCTTGTCCCATTACCACTTTGCAAATGAAAGCAAATAAGTTCTTATGGATGACCAAGTGCGAGGAAATTTGTGAAAAGATTAAGCATCTTTTGATGACCGCGCCGATACTATGAATTGTGGATCCTGATGGGGATTTTGTTGTTTGCACATATGCAAGCAAGGAAGGACTTGGAGGGGTCCTCTTATAAAATGACCATGTGATCTGTTATGAATCATGAAAGTTAAAGGATCATGAACAAAACTACTCCACGCATGATATTGAGTTAGAAGCCATCATCCACGCCTTGAATATGTGGAGGCACTACCTCATGGGAAGGAAATTCCTTCTCAAGATAGACAATATGAGACTGAAGTATTTTTTCGAACAACTGTATTTGAACACAAAGGAAATCCATATGGTTGGATTTCCTTAGAGAGTACCATTTCGAGCTAAAGCATATTAAGGCCAAAGAGAACAAGGTTGTTGATGCTTTGAGCTAACAAAATCATATGATATATGAGGTGAATTTAAGTTAAACTAATGCATATTTGCATGAGAGGATTATAACAGCCAACAGAGTGGACCCTTTCTATGTAGAAATCCTCAATAAATTCTAAAAGGACAGGTTGTTTCAACAACAAAAAGAGTACAAGGTAGATGAATCAGGACTGCTATGGTCCAAAGAGAGATTGTAGGTTCCAGAAGGAGGGGACATTCAATCTAGCATCCTCACAAAATTTCCTTGGGCAACCTACTCAGGGAATCTAGGATATCAAAAGATGATATCCACCATCAAGAGACACTTTTATGGCCTAAGTTAAAGGCTGACATTGCGATGTTTATCGCAAAATGTCAGGAATTTCATCTGGTCAAAGATGAGCATCAACATCCTTCAGGATTGTTATAGCCATTACCCATTCCAGAATGGAAGTGGGAGGTCATTAGTATGTATTTTATCACCAGTCTATCGAAAAGTAAGAAACAAAATGATTCTATCTTTGTAGTAGTTGTCAAATTGTCAAAAGAAACACACTTCACTCCAGTGAATTCGACCTACAAGGCAGTACACATTGCCGATATCTTCTTGAAGGAGATATTTATATTGCATGAGATACCCAAGGAGATCATCTCAAATTGAGATACAAGTTTATTGGAAACGTTTGGAGATATTTATTCTCCAGATTGGAGACACAGTTGAATTTTAGTACTTCCTATCACCCGAAGATAGAGGGGTAGACAGAAAGGGTAAACCAGATTGTTGAGGACATGCTTAGGATGTATGTCATGAAAAACCCCACTAAGTGGGAATACTAATTGCATCTTGCATAGTTTGCATATAACAACGGTTATCAGACTTCTGCCAAGATGAGTCCCTTTGAGGTACTCTATGGAAGGAAGTGTAAAACACTAGTTACTTGGGATAGTCTGGTGGATTGGCTCATGTTAGGGCCTGATTTATTAATGGAATTGGAATAGTTAGTTATTAAGGTCTAGGTGAACCTCGAAGAAGCACAATACTTCCATAAAATTTACGTAGATCAGAAAAGAAAATATAAATATTATCAAATAGGAGACCATGTCTACTTGAAAGTAAGAGAAAAATGGAGCTCGTTGAGCTTGGGGAGGTGAGATAAGTTAGCACCTAGGTTTTGTGGACCTTTTGAAATACTAGCCAAGAGAAGGCTAGTGGAATATGAACTAGTATTACCCACACACATTAGAGTCCATAATGTTTTCCATGCATCATTGTTAAAAAAATATGCTTATGATACTAAAAATGTAGTTGATTGGTCCTTATTATAGGTGGAACCTGAAGGGGATTTTTCCCCTGAACCTATTCATATATTGGACAAAAGAGAGGTGCAACTCAGGAAGCGCACCGTATTCCAGTTGAAAGTGCAATGGAAGCACTTCAAAGCCGATGGGGCTACTTGGGAGAATGAAGCCACCATGAGAAAGGCTTACCCCCACCTTGTTTTATGATGAAATTTTGAGTCCCTAGAACACCAGGGACGGTGTTGTTCTGAGCGGGGAGGGATGTAATATCTTGAATTTTGAACCTAACACTTATAGGATTGAGCCTATTGATTATGATGTTATCTTGATGTTTTATTTTGATATACTGGTTCAAATACCCCACTACATATGAACACGATGATTTGTTTTTATATATTGGGCATAAGCAAATTTTTGATGATATATATACTTTTTTGTGTTGGGCGGGGACCCTTAAGCACATGATTAATGAGATGTTTTGTGTCAAGCAAGGATCTCTAGAGAACATGAGTAATTAATGTTATGTTGAGCAAGAAGCTCTAGAGCACATGAGTATTTATATTTGTGTTGAGCATGAAACTCTGGAACACATGAAAAGATGAGTTGAAAGTGTTAGGCATAATTCCTGGAGCCTTCCATGTTGATGTTGAGCATAAGCTCTGGAACATCGGATCCTTTTCCATTGTATACCTAGGTGTATCATACAAGTACATCCTAGAATTAGTGTTGAGAAAAATTCTCTGGAATTACACTGAGTTTGTAACTACCTGTTTTTAGCGTTGAGTATGGGCTCTAGTAAGCGCTAGGACTTACTTAAAAGAATTAATGATTTTTGAGTGAAAATGACTCAAGAAAAATATTGATCTCATCAAACTTATTTATAAGTGATTAAATGAAATTTTGAATTTCTGTATTCTCATCAAGTACTGAAGAACTACCATGTTATACAAGGACATCCAAATTGCAAGGATGTTTAGAGTTTCCTAGCCTAGTAGACCTAACCATCTACCTAATTACCGTAATGAAGAAAGTGTCATAAGTCTAAGGATCATAGTATATGATACCCAAAGACACATGTTAACAAATGTCATATTATTATATATTTTATACATGTTATGTATAAAGGATAAACATAGTAATAATATTAATTTAATAAAAGAGGGAAGGAGAAGTTCCATTTATTATTATTATTACTAAGAGAAAAATTAAATAGTATAACAACTATAAAACTCCAATTAGGAACTAGCTAAAAGTTCCTCAGTTAAAATATTAAAAGTACTAAATTAAAGAAAATTGGTTAAATCAAGAAATGAAGCAATTCTTGATTTAACTGCCCCTTTGACTGAAAAGTATGTCTATAAAGTCCCAAGACAAAGAGAGGCTTGGGGAGATCATCATATATTTTTGGGAGTCATTGTTCTGCCTTCTAATTCTCAAGAGAGAGTTCTTGGAGAACATTTCCCTAAGAGGAATAAGGAGAACTGATCCAGACCTGATATACAAACTCGGATGGCCTCACCTTAGGAGCTCTAAGCTATTTGCATGTTGGAACGAACTCGCAGGGAACTAGATTGAAACTGGGAACGGTTTCAGGTCATAATTGGGTGGAATGTGGCAGTTCCCAAGTGATTCAGTCATCTAATATGGAGGTCAAATCTACCTATGAATTGTTCATACTGGTTAATTGAGTGTGCAGGTTTCAACCATTAAAGGAGCTTCAATTTTTAGGTATGAGGTTCTGGACTGCCTAATTCATTTCCTAGATTAAAGTTCTAGCTAGATTATGCCATGGTTTATATTATATGTGCTAACCCTAGATGTTTTGTTTTCCGTGTCAAAATTCCTTTAAGGGTTTACATTCTAAATTATAAACCCTAGGATGAAATTTATTCTCTATACTAGATTTATCTAAGGGTTTTGTTCATTTAAGTTTATATTTGTAATCTAATTCATGTTTAAGCATTTATCAAGGGCTTTTCACTTTTAGTTTACTTATGTTCTATCTTTTTTTATTAAACTCTGTGTTCCTACAAACGAATTATTCTTTTCAGATTAAGTACAGAGTTGTTCATTGGCCTATATACTCTACTGACATATTTCATATTGTCAGCAAAGGCATATTATAATTAAAAAGACCAGTTCAGATTTAAGTTCCAAATATAATTATACAATATAGTAAATCTATTAAATAGAACCTACTAAGATATATATATATATATATATATATATAGGTATAAAATAGAAACATAACTCTAGTCTATCAAAACTATAATTACATTTAAGAATAAAATTTAAACATCACATACTAGAGCTAAGATAAGTACCAGCTCAGAACCTTGAAGGTCTATATAAATAAACCTATGCTATTAACCAAATTATTTCCCATTAAAACTAATATCATCATAAACTTTATATCATTCCAAGCATGGAGACAATATAAATGGCCCACAATTTATAAAGTATATACTATCTATATCTACCAAGCTCAAACAAGAATATTATTATCAACAATATAAAGCCATGGCTTAAATAATGAATCGAATAATCTAAGTACTAAAATCCACATAATAGTAATTGTGCAACATAATAAAATAAAAGGTCCAACATCATATTAACCACAACTACTAATTAAAAAAATAACCATAAAATATTACAACAATAACTTAACAACTATATATATACACAGAGCTCGCAGTTTCAACCCTTATGGGTATTCGAAACTAGACGCATACCATAATAAAACCACAATCTAATTACCTACACAGTAATAAAATAAAACCACATAATCATACAAGATATTGTAGGATCGAATCCTGTGGGCACTTAAGCCCCAAATCACAACCCATACAAATAATAAACCCTCATTAGTATAAATGACCCATGATCGAATCTTGTAGGGTCTTTAAACATTATAACAAGCCACACTCTACTATTTTACCCATAGGATGTACAATCAAACTTAATCTCCTACCCAGAGGTCGTAAGACCCTTATAAATTATATATGCTGTAATCATGGCCTTGGCCCCATAAATAACCACACAGTCAACTAAATAAACCTTTTCAAATGCGTGGAAACCCTGCCAACAAAACAACCTACAGTAAGGATTTCCAACGTAGGTTTTACGCCCACATCTTGTATTTTCCATTTACACATTTTAAAAATAAACTATAAGTCTGCACCATTCATGCTATCGCAACTACCATGGAGAGTTCTCATGCCATCAACGACATTGCCCCAAGCCATATGTTGTCACCATTTACATTCTTGCAACTAAAGTAAATAATGGAAGTAAATCTATACAGTCCAACCACGAAGTCGAATGCCACATAAAACCCAAGTGAAATAACCATTCAAATAAACACAACATAAATACATTTATAAATAGTCTTATAAATCCATAATCAAGTTTACAAAGTCGTTCCCTTTGGCCATTGCACCATTGCAAGCAATGGTGCTTCCTATTCACATAACATAAATCAAAAAGCGATTTATAAAATACGCACAGAGCCGGTCAAAATAACCAAGGATCTCTTCACTGCTAACAACATCACAATAATTACAAAACCCAAATATTTATAAACTCAAACCCGAAGGCCATCTAAACCCAACAACAAACCCCAAGGTCTCTCGCTGTAGACAATGCAGAGTTCTATTGGAACCAAACTCTATTAAACCCCAATCGTGATGAAGTTAAACTTAGTCTTAAATATGAGAGGTGACAAGTAATGACTTGTTAATAGGCTTACCGTAATGGTTAGGGTTTCCCAGAGCTTGCAATCGCACTATCAACCTTGCATCTCCTTACCCGCCTTGTCACCTGCAACCACAGAATGATAGGATGGATGAGAATTATGAAATCCTTAGTAATCCATAAACAAACAACAATGCTGCGAAACCCAAACAAAACCATACCTTTCGTTACCCTGAAATTTGTTTTCACCATACTGCGCAAAGGAAAAAAGGGAAGCAACAAAACTACATAATGACTAAACCTCATCATGGAGCCAAGCCCTATGTTGGGATACCACATTTTCCAACACGCATTAAAGGCACCAACCTAGTGTCCATTAACGACCTCCAAACCCACTTCTCTATAGTTCTTATGTGTTACAATATCGAATTCCTTCATTTCCTGCAAAGTTATAAACCCCATGTGCAATGTTGTAAATTCGCCACCCCCAAGTTTAACACAAGGTATAAGTTATCATATACATCACATACTATAGGCTATACGCCTTAAGACTATGCTCATCGAACTCTTCAGGCTCTAAGCCTAAGACCATGGCATATGAAATATGCCATGGTATGTTGTTAGGTATAAAGCCAACATTTGTTTTTAGCAAAAGAATTATAAACCTGTAAAAGCATAAAATTAAAGTATAAGTTAGATGCTATTCGTAAAATAAACATGTAATACAATTATTCTAGGGTATGAATAGTTGATAATAATTACACCATGAATAATAGGTGTCACTTAGATAACCAGTCTATGTCATATAAATAATAAACATCGTAGTGACCTTGTCACTAACCCGAGTCTGTAAGGAACAATAATAACAACCAGTAGGTGTCACTAAATGCAAGTATGAGTACTAGTGATAAAACGTTCAACACTCCGTAACACGTTTTTCGTCGCTAAGTACACATGCATGTAAACAGGTTAAGAGTGCATTAGTTCAATAGAACTAAGTAAGCTTGCTAGACAAGTAGAAATTTTTACCTCTCGGGTAGTTACATGGGAGAACTAGTCCCGCCACTGCACTCACTTTGGTTCCAAAAACAAAGTTAAGTTAGAACCATGTATATAACAGTAAGCACATGTAAAATAACAATGAAGTACATAATCAAAGTATCTAACATACACAACAATACGTAACCATAAGAATAGCATAGTAATCAACATTACGACACCAGAAGTAAAATATAGTAATAATCATAACTAAAGTAAGGAAGTAGGACGTAAGAAGGACTTATGACAAATCAACAGTACGATAGAGTATGACACATTTTGCAAGTTCAATAATGTCCAGAATAGTTGGTTTTTAACTAGCCTAATAATTTAGTTATTTTCAATTTTTGGGGACATTACACCTATTGCAATTTTAACTTGTTGTGGAAAATTTTGGTGTTAACCTTTTTACCTAAAAGCAATAAGGTCCCCCCCATTTGAAAATTCCTTTCCCTGATGCCTAATATTGGTTTATCCCTGACCTCAAAATTGCTTTTTCCCTAACCCTTGATATGGGTTCATCGGATTCCCACTCTCCACTATGAAGCCTTGCCCTTCATTTATGGGTCACCACCCCATTACTCCTTTATTTATCAACATCATATAAGCAATACAAACTTGCATGCTTTTTATATTGTGTAAATTTTTATATACATTTTTCTAGCCATGATATGCCTTTATGTCTCTCAGATTGCTTTGTCTCCTCAATATAATCCTGCACATTTTTCGTTTCCCAAGCTACACTTATTTGGCTTGCACTCGTCTAATGTGGCTCTTTGTACATAACTAATGACATTTTTTTGAAAATTGTGTTTCATGTCAACTATGACCATTTCCCTTTCATGTTTCATTTATGCATGTTTTTTTATTCTTTAAACAACGTGACCAACATTTTATTTTTCTCTTTTCATGTCCATAACACCTACTCATTGCAGAACTAACTCATTATCATAATTTGCATGGTATTGGACCAATAATTTTAACTCTATACCATTTCTCATACCATGAGAATGGTCCCTTGTTTTACAAGTCTCATAATGGATATCATATCATGCTTGTCGGGAAAATATTCCTTATGTAAGGATTTTATGGTGGCATAGTGGGGAATGTATATCCAATGAATGGAACTGGTATGTCCCATCGATTTGTTGAATGTCTAGCGGGTCCATTGGGAATGCTATTTAATATCTACAAGAGCCAATTGTGTATTGAATAAACCAAATATTTCTCATTTTTTCTAGTTCAATGAATTTCCTTATATATAATTCTATTGTAGTTTGAGTATTTCGACATCACTTTCAAAAATGTATGTTATATCCAATCTTTTGAAAATTGTTGTTATATATTTATCCATTTTTATCTAAGTAAAAGGTACATGTGGATGGAAATGTAGATGAATCCATAAAATCATTTTGACTTTGTAATTGGCATTGGTGAAGAAGATTCTACCCTTGGTATAGTTAGGTGTCAATCAGATGCTACATTTGCATAAATCTGTCAAGAAATCATGCTTGATGGTATCATTGGCTATCCTTTTGATTTTACCAACAATCAAGTATATACTTTAAATGAAAAACAATAGAAAATATGGAAAGCTACAAAAATTCCTATAGGCATCAATATGAAAGTAGACACATTGAATACTTAAGTGTTGCAATCAAATGTAATGAAAATATAACCAAACGTCGAAAGCATCAAAGAGAACATGGAGGAACTTATGCATAAACAAGCAAGAGTTGAAGTTGAGTGTGATTCGATAGAACTAAACATAGGTGTTGATTCTACTGCATTGGCATCTTGGGAAAAACATGTGAATAGTTTAATGGAAGAGTTTGTTGAGGAGAATCTTATTTTTAAATTATATTCAGAAAAGGGAACACCTAAAATAAATATAAGTTGTGAAAATGGTTGTATTGATTATGGAATAGGGGAAATATCTCTAGAAGAAAAGACACTTCGCGATGTCAAAAAAAATCACATGAAAACATGGTCCCATCAAGGTAACATTTCAAGGGTGGTAAGTAGTGAATATCCTTCATGTCACATAGAAATACAAACAACAGTGGTTGGACAGAGATTTGATATTGAGCAAGCATTTAAAATACTAGATAATTTCAACAAGACAAAATATCTAATTTTGTTCAAAGTGGTGGAGGCAACACTTATAGAATACGAGGAGAAGATAAAAGTAAAAGTGGAACGTACACGATGCAATAAATGCTTTTATTTAGTACCAACAAATGGTAAGAATGTTAATTCTCTAAATGAACACATGAAATCAAAGAAGTACAATTCTACTATAGATGAGGATTCAAATAATATAATTGGGTTGAGGACTGACATAGTTGGGAGACCCAAGAAGACTACCAATGATAAGTACCAACAAATTTTGAATGGGTTCTTGGTCCCATCATCAACACCACTATCACATAGGGTTTCTACAAGTGAAAATCCTTCTACTTCATGTATGTTACTTTCACAATCTAAAATTTAATTTGAATATGACATTGAACATAATTTTATTTTTTAACTTCAAAATTGTTTACTTTAATTGTCTCGTTGTAGATCATTTACCTCCCTTGATACTAAAATGATGTGGGTATTACCAGTATCCATATATTGATAGAAATCAGGAGAGATTGAACACAAAGATATTGATTGATGATCATATGGGTGGGAAATTATGGGCCATAGAGAAGCATACCAAGAGGATGATATGTTATCATGGTACTGAATGTTGTATTGATTGTACATATAGGCACATTCATTTCTAGAGGAATTTTGAAACAGAGATCCCTTTTGAATCATTGACATGCAAGTTTTGTAAGTTGATTCCAGATTGTGATGACTTTAGAATGTGTTTATATCATGAATCTAGGATCCCTATTAAAAGACATGGACAAGATATAGGAAAAGGGAGAAGATTACACTTTTTGACTTAAAATAAGATCAGAAATGTTGCAAGGGTTACAATTACTAGTTATAGATAAATAATGAGATCTCTTTGGTGGCAGAGGATAAAGGTTTATATACTCTCTATTAGAATAAGGTCCCTAAATGACAAGATGCTTGAATACGCAGAAAATAAATATGTATAGAGGTTTTGCAAGGAAGTCTATGATGCACATAAACAAGGAAAATTACAAGCAAAAGATGTAGTTTGGGAATTTTTCGAAGATATATGTCATAGCTTGACACATCCAACAATAGGGAGAAGGTATGGTTTATCCACTAAAATCATTTATGATATGATTAAGTTATGGGGGGGTCCTAGATTACATAGCCCCATTATATTGAATTTAGATGGTCCTTCAATATCTACAACTTTAATACATGTGATAAAATCATTTCCATATATACCAAGGGACCATGATTACATTTTTTAGGTATTTCTAAAGGTCTATGATTCTTATAAATACACACATGGTATAGATTTTCTCATTCCGGTATGCTGAAGATGAGAACGTTGTTAAAAATGTGTTCTATGGGTTACAAAAAATGATACATTGGTGGGGTTTTGTCATAATAAAGAAATTCATGAATGCCAATCACATTTCCTGGTGATTATGGGTGAGGGAGTTACAGGTTATGGCATTATTACAGACACTTTTAAGAAAAGTGTTATTGGCAATTATGCACGTGTCATTATTGCAAACCCTTTACATGAAAATATTCCTTGTTTGGTTGTTCATCAAACATGCAATAGGTGGTTTAATGAAGGCCTTATAGCTCTTGGTTCTAAACGTATTTTGGAAGGGCAGCAGTTCCACGAGTTGTCTTTTATAGTATTTTTAGGTTAAATGATAAATAATTAATGATAACCAGTAAATCTTTTACAAATACTTCGTGGCTGCAAAATCCAAAAAAGTATTGTAAACAGTAACCGAGATCGAAACCAAAATTCCTTTTGTCATTAAAATAAGATTATCGTTTCATCGAGTGGTTTGGGTAAAGTGAAATCCAACACTATCAGTTGGTTTAAATACTAGCCTAGATCCAGCTTTACCCAGCTCTATCATGCGCCGAGGGGGATCAAATATTTCGAGGTGCAAACCCTGCTTCAACAATTGCACTCCAAAAAAGGGTTTAGGGTTTGAGGTGTTCTCAACATCAGCTTGGATCTATTCTGGATTTGGTTTTTGTTTTGGCATCTGGATTTTCCCTTCTACAATTTTCACTTCTAATAATGCAGCAATTATGAACTGATCTCCAGCTTAGATTCAGCAAAGCACATTATCTCTTTATCTGCAATCTGTGATTTTCACTTCAAGAGAAATTATATAAATTTGCTTCTCTTTATATACAGTCTTTTTCTGTCAAGAAAAAGACTGTATAATTGAATTACTGTATAAGAAGTATGTTTTCTCTGAATGACTTCTTGGATTTGCTTCTTTGTATCGAGGTGGCACCTAATTAGAATTTGTTTTTAAATTATTCAATCAGATTCTATATATCTAATGACTTGAATAATTTATATAATTAAGATTTGACGGTTTCATATATCTACTTAGAATTTGTTTTTAAATTATTCATTCCATTTCTATTAATAATTAGAATTTGTTTCATATTCTAATGGAGTGAATAATTTATATAACTGACATAATTTGTTTACATTTTTTTACATAAAATTGTTTTCTTCAAACCCTTATTGTAAATTGATTGGTGGATGAAACGTTTTCTTCCCAAAAATGTTGGATATAATTTTGCTTTGTTGGGTAACGTTTTTATTCAAACACTGACTGTAAATTGATTGATGGATGAAATGTTTTCTTCCGAGAAACGTTGTATGTAAATTGAATGTTGGGAAAAACGCTTTTCCAAAAACGTTGTCTGTAAATTGAATGTTGGTAAAAATGATTTTAAAAAAATGTTGTCTGTAATTATTGGTTGCTGGGTAAAACATTTTTCTTCAAACACCAAATGTAAATTGATTGATGGGTGAAAATTTTTCTTCCCAGCGGAGAAGACATAAGCTAGATCCAATACCAACTTTAAAATGACTGTATACTTAGATGCAACCCGGTTGATATGTGCATATATGGATATACATTTAAAGAAATGGAGTAGAAAAGAAAATTTATATAATTTCTCTTGAAGTGAAAATTGCAGATTGCAAATAAAGAGATAATGTGCTTTGCTGGATCTAAGCTGAAGATCAGTTCATAATTGTTGCAGGTCAAATCAATAGATACCTAATAAGATATTTGATCCTTGGGTGCTTGATAGAGCCTAGGATTTGGATCTACGCTGGTAAACTAAGACATCTACATACTTTTGTGATTAGATCAAGTCTACTTTATGATTAGATCTGGTTGTTGAGTAAACTAACATATCTACATAGTTTATGGTTTGATCACTTCGATAGAAATCAAAACCACATATAAGTCTACAGTGATCAAAATATATAACATCGGCAAAAAACTGGTACACTCGACGAAGATAAATAGTTTTTCTACGTTGGTTGATCGAACTAACATAAGAATCGGTAAGTGATCAAGTCATTTTTTAACGGTTAGTTGCATGCAGATATATAACTGGTACATTGAGCGTTTGTTTCCTTACAAACCATTTTCTTCTAAAATCACCTACCCTATATGAGTCTGCAGATTAGCATTTCCATATTGGCAGTTTTTTTAAGAAATCCGCCTATATGAATCTCCGCTATTGCGAATTGTATCATATTGAAAAAACAAAAGTAAAGCCATGTCCAAGAGGCGATTATCCTGGTTCAAAGTACAGTTGTGCAATTGCAATACTGGTCCAATGAATGGACTGATGATTCCTACGGCTGATGTTGAGAAGTGTATTTTTCCATTCTTCGCAGATAATGAAAAAGAAGCTGCTATTAAAAGCGGTATTCAGTTCCGGTTGATTTACTTACAAATATATATATATATATACACCTAAGATTATTAATTATTAAGCCGACTTGTATATATATATATATATATAGATATAGATATAGATATATAAGACGACTTTGTTAATGTGACATGTGTCATCTCCACGTTGAGCACGGAATTACACTTCTACCTCATACCGGGCTGTAGAATGCGCCTCTTGGCGCAATAAATTGTAATATTGCATGCAGTAAATAATAATAAAACAATTTTATTTACGAATTTAAGGGTTGTTACACTATATATTTTGCACTCTTTTATATAGGTTAAAATTATTTATAATAGGTTTTATACTTTTCTATGTAGGTTTAAATTCTCAATAAAATAATAATATGTTGTATTTTGGTTGAAAAAGTTAAACGGTTCACATAAAGTTTTTTTTGACATGAAATTGATATTTGAATTTTCTATTAAATATACTTTCATATTATATATATATATATATATATATATATATATAATTCAATTAATATATTTATATTAATTTGATATAATAGGTTAGATATATATAATTTTATTCAATATTAAATTTTGATAATTAATTTAAATGTAAATAAAATGTTTTTTATTTACTTTTTTATTATATTGAATATTTTAAGAAGTTATAAAAAAAATACTCATTTTATGTTTATAAAGTATTGTAATATTTATTAAAATTATAAATTTAGATTAATAAAATTATTATTTTTATAATAATTTTTCATTTCATAAATCATGTGGCATCATTTTCAGAATAACATTATCTTAATGATTTTACACTCTTCAATCAAGGTTTAAATTCCCAATAAGATAATAATAAGTTGTATTTTGGTTGAAAAGTTGAACACATCACATAAAGTTTATGTTGAGATAGAATTTTCTATTAAATATACCTTATATATTGTTAAAAGAAAGATTGTCTTGTCCCAAAGTCAAACTATTTCTTTATCATTATGGTTCATAAGATATAAGATATAATAGAATATACCCTAGTTTTTGTTCATTACCTCTAATTACCTATTATTTAATAATTTAATAGGTTTGTTGAAATCACACATTTGTAAGTGATTTTATACACTCAGTTATTAATAGGTTATTTATTCTTGAATATTTCCAATTTAATTTATATTTTATGGAGGCTTTGATTAATTTATAAAAGGAATTCCGAGTCCAATATTCCAAATTCCATCAATGTGTTTAGCTTTTAAGAGTCTTTGTATATGATCATTTGACATGCATAGGTAGTTATTTTTACATTCTTATGTTATTAATAATT